>JAMKCH010016008.1:0-55341 GCA_023653785.1 Ophioderma brevispina
AGAGGAGCCCCAAATTGACCTCCCTACCCATTACTTTTGTAAACTCCTCAAGTGCAATTATGCATAGCCACACGATCTGTTACATGCTGTGGAGTGGTGATTTTTGCCCCTGTCCCCTTCCTTGCTCTTTTGCCCTTTGCCCCCTCCAACCCTGGTTCCCCGTGCTGCCAAGTTCTGCTTGGCATTTTATTGCCTCTCATCAGTCCCTATGAGATGGGCTAAACAGATTTTCTATTTGAGCCTAAATTTTTAAATTTTACACACAGTAAATATGTTTAAGACCTTCCCGAACACAGACTCCCATATTGAACTCTTGACCCATAACTTTTTTTGGCGGATCGGGCAGGGGGAATAATGCACCGCATCATAATAATCCGCTAAACTTAGCATGGACTCTCACAATCAGGTTGCTTAATCTGTAGGAGGAGTAGTTATTTGACGGGTAACGTAATGGAATTATTTGGACCTTTGCCCGAAACCATGGGTCAATTGATGAAGTCATATTGACTTATGACCTCTCATCAGTTCCTATGAGATGAGCTAAACAGATTTTTCTTTTGACCTTGTTTTAATTTTACATCCGTAAATATGTTTGACGCCCTTGACCCTCAGATGACCCATCTTGACCTCTTGACGCCATAACTTTGGTAAGAGTCTCAAGCTAATTCATATGCATGACTCACACGATCATGTTCCTTAAATCTGGAGGCGGAGTCGTGATTTGAAGTGTAAACTATTGAAGTATTTTGACCGTTGCCCCCTAAACCCTGGGGTGCAAGTGATGAAGTCATAATTGACTTTTATCGACCTCTCATCAACTCCTATAGATGAGCAAACAATGTTCTTTTGACCTTGTTTTAAATTTTAACACACAGTATATATGTTTGACCCTTGTCCTCATATGAACCCCATATTGACCTCTCGACCCATAACTTTTGTAAGGGTCGCAACTAATTCATATGCATGACTCACACGACAGTTTACTATTTGTAGAGGAGTAGTGATTTGAATTACGTAATTTGAAGTATTTTGACCTTTTGACCCCCTAAACCATGGGTCCAGTGATGAAGTCATGATTGACTTTTATTGATCCTCAATCAGGTCCTTAAGATGGGCTAAACAGATTTTCTATTTGACCTTGTTTTAACTTTTATACACAGTACATAACTTGACCCCGGTGGACCACTGCCTGACCTGTGACCCCAAACACAGCATAACTTTTGAACCGTTCAACAAACGCCATGCTTCTGACCACTTTTGGTAAATCCGATCAAGTATGTGGAGAGATAGCCATTGTCAGAAAGAAAGAAGATGAAAAAGAAACGTTAAGAACAAGTAAGTTAGGCGATACCGCCTAACTTACCAAACAACAAACAAAAACAAAGCAAAGGTGCTACAATCACAAAAGCACCATTAAAATTTGTTCTTTTTTTTATAATACTTCCAATTTTTCTTTCCTTTTTTCTTTGATTTACTCTTCCTTTCCTCCCTTTTCCAGGCTTTTCCTTTTCGTTTCCTCATTTTCCTTGGCGGTATTTTCTCTTTTTTTAACGACCCCCGTTGGGACTGCCCTGTTACAATTCCTTTCTATAAGAAGTAATTTGACGAGATCTCTATCTACTATATCTTGCGAAGAGAGTGAACAGCACAAATGGTGACGATGGCAGTATTAGGCCCCTAATCACCTCTACTGATTTTCTACCAACCAAATAAAAACAAATTTACCTAGCAACAATAATAACGAAATATTAGATTCTCTGTAGTCCGCAAAACCAGTCCTAAAGCAAAACAGCCCGATTTTTCCATATAGCCTATTTTATGGCACCTGCAATCCATGCTGGACTACTGAGTAGCGTACAACCTGCGTGGCTTGAACACGGACTGGGCGCAGTGTCAGTTTTGCATTGACGCGCTCATCTCATGCCTACTTCAGTGGTTCCTTTTTGGGTACACACTGAATAATTCCTTGAGGCTGTTTAACACGCAGATAGCATCGCGGTCCCATTCTGCGTCTGGAACAAACAGGTGCGGTTGGCATCGCCAATTTGCGCGAGTTCCGATCTACGCTTCGCTTCTATCTATGTCTTCCCCGTCGAATCGTGTATAGTGCCTACGGATAGTTATATTGATTATATGTTGACGTTTCCTTAGAACATTTGGTAATTACATGCATGTCTACATGATATGAACGTACGGAAATTGATTATTAAAAGTGCGAAAAAAATACAGACTGTTGTGACTGCCTGGTAAATTTATACGGAGTTTGAGAAGTTGTCCACATTTTCACTGTGTGTGTGGGTTGTTTCACCGGTGTTGTGCGGTGGTGCTCGCCCATAGTGTAAATCAACTTTAGTTATCACTTCAGTTTCAGTAATCGCTTCAGTTTCAGTGATCGTTTTTGTTTGCATCGATCGCTCCATTTCATGTGATTCGCTCAACTATACTTCATCTATTGTCCTCGAGTCATGACGTCAGCGCGTTCAAACAGAGGTTTTGCGTGTGCCTTTATACGCGCATGTAAGATATCCACCGCTTGAATTAACGCCCGCGTTTTCTGCCTGCGATCATGCATCATACCCTGACGTCACTGACTCGAGGAAGAAGATGTAGTATCGCGGGAGCCCGCGCGAAGCGCGGGCCTCTCGCTAGTCTATTATTTTGCCGAATGAAATTGGGTTTGTGTCACAAAGGCTCCGTCCTTTTGCTTCAAAGAGCACTAAATTCACATGAAATGCTAGTGAGGATACCGGACGGTTTCTAAGCTATATTCGGATGAAAGCCGTTCAAAAATGGCTGAAAAAACATCGAAATGTGTTCGGTTGCTATGGTAATTGCCATTTGTTTGTAAGCGTTACTAGGCGTCGCGTAGGCGTGGGGCGTTGTGACGGGATGGCTGGTTACGCGTGGCAAGGGCGCGATACGCGTAAGGACGCGGTATGCGGCGTACGCAAATAACAGGCTCCTTATAGTACAAACGGTTGTGGGGGAAGAAAGAAATGGTCAAGAACACGTCGTCATGTTATTTCGCTTTGTATATTTATGGATAATCCGGGTTACCCACGGATTTTTGAGAAGAAAAAATCAAATATACGGAAAATTACGGGATGAAATATTGACGTTTTAATATTTAGGCCTGAGCTATGGATATGCCATAAACTACGCTGAGAATATAAAAAATATATTAGGGTGTTGTGACTGGGGGGGGGGGGGGGTCATAAACTAAGGATGCGCGGGAACTTTATATGGGGGTTGAGGGTTGTGAGAAAATTGTGCGAAAATCGGGAATACGGGCTTACCCCATAGGGATTGAGTAGGCCCTACTTTCGAGAAAAAGTTCACGAAAACTTATGAGGGATTAAATATTGAAGTTTTATTATTTAAAAAGATATGAGAAAAAATAAATATACGGAAAGATATACGGGATTAAATATCAGTTGACATTCTTGAAATCTGGTAACTACATGAGCTGTAGGATATGATAGGTACGGGCATTTGAGTTATTAAAGTGTTAAAAATAAAACAATGGTGGCGAATCGGGGGAGTTCTAAGGGAAGAGTGACGGGTGTGGTGCGGTGGTGCTGCATAGTCACTGGGTGTCACTCTTCAGTGATCGATTCAGTGAGCAGTATTAAATCATAAATATAATGGTTCAATGCTTCCCATCGCTCCCTCTACTTCATTTCTTATTATACTCCTCGCTCTTCTACCTATCCCCGAGCACTTCTCTGTGTCGATCCAACTATTTATGAAATTTAGTCCATTCAGTTTCCATATAGGAATGCAAAATAGAGTTTTTTAATGTGCAACAGTGTTGTGCGTTAAAACGACTGGAAACAATGGCACTATTAGGGGTGTAACCTGGCCATTGACAATTGTGTTTCTGATACTATCTATAATTTAATAATTGTACCATTATAGAGCCTTTCACGTGTAGCAGGTGCTGGCAGTGTGGAAATGAACTTACGGTTGTTGTTCGGGCGGAGCATCGGGAAAGTGATTGGCAGGGTCAGAGGCAAGACGATAAACTATCAGCATTGTAACTCGAATTTGCAGCAAAAATATGAACTGTAAACCCATACCGGCATTTCTAGAATTCGGTTTGTCATAAATACAGTGTCGTGTGACTGAGTGTCCTAATACCCATCTGTCTATTGTTCTCCATTCAGTATTGTATGCATCATTTGTTTCAGCACTGTACCAAATGGCCTCGTCTACAAGGTCACGGCTTATTCCGTACATGTTGTATGGTAGATAGGACACTCTCTCATGGGGGGCCCTAAGTTTCTTTACACTGCCTGGCACAAGCTTGCAAGTGGTTTTTCACCATCACAGTGACACAGCAACTCTGCATTTGCAGACAATACGATGAAGGGGCGCCATTCAAGTTGTACCAGGGATCGCCGCTCACCGGAAAGTGGATTACTCTACTAGAGCCAAAAGTCGGAAATGAGTAGGAAGAATTACGAATACGAACGGGCTTATATTCCTAGCAGTTCCCCATTTTGCACCTGGGTAGAGGGAGAGCAATCGCGATAAAGTGTCCCTTGCCCCAGGGACACAACGCGTTTGCAACAGTGGGATTCGAAAACCTACGACCCTTTGGAAATACAAAAAAAAATAAAACACAGAAAGGTCACTAAAAAACTGAACATCCAAACATAGGGATCAACACGTGCAAAAAAAAAAAGGATCAACTTATATTAAAACTATACTAGACATAACTAATAGTTGAGAAGTTCATCAAGTTACTTATCAGAAAGAACCCCCGCCCCCTCATCAAAAGATTTTAAAATAAATAAAATTTGATCAACATAGCACACTGCAATCACCCGATTCTCAATCTTGGTTTTAATTTAATGCTTTCAGATGTTGGGAATTCAGAAAAAATGAACAAAGTGAATATATAAGCATGACAAATGAATCATTCCTTAGGCTCATAAATAAATTTTGCCATAAATTTTGTGATCATTGGAATTGCATAAATTAATCAAATTATTTGCATAATTATATAAAAAAAAATCTGAATAACAGAATGACGCACAATATTACACCCTATGAACATGATTAATAGTCGATAAATGGAGTGACTTCCTTATAAAAATAATTTTTCATCTAAAACGTAGGAATATATTGTCAGGGAATGTTTTGGTGAGCAACCGGAAATTTCCGCCACGTATCAAGTTGGCAAGCGAAAATCCCTGTATGTTCAGGAGTTAGCTACCTGCTTTTGACATGGTTATCGAGTAACTACTTTGTTGGGGACATCTTTTATGTTTCAGATAATCAGTCAGGATGTATTTTGGTGATAGGTATTTTTAATTTGTAACAATTGATAGAGTTGATTACATGGGGCGCCTATGTATAATATAGTGATTTTGGCGGGTGATGTGGGAAGGCCAACTTACAATGCAGGAAGTGAAAAAGGAAGATTCCTCTGTAGAAACAAGGTGGACTTAATTTTTAAAACGACCCCCAGATTTCACTTCTGATTTGATTTTGTTGTTCATCATATCATTTATTATTTCAATCAAAGTTGCAAAACACATATAAAATTGGCGAGCCTGAAAATCATATGCACCATATACCAAAAACAAACAACACTCCTAAAAACGCGTTAAAACACCTACATAAAACAAACAACCCATTCACACACCCCTACACGGTTAAAAATAAACTTGTCAAAAACAGGGATTGGACTGGCAGTGGGACTCACAACGTGCAGAACGTAAAATAAATGGAGACGTAAAAATACGAAACCATTTCAGGGAACGTAAATACGCGTAAATCTAGCTTCAACGTTATTGTGGTTTTTGACTTGTTTTAAACAATATTAAGATTAAAAATTTTACAATCGTCCTGACCAAATTTTCACGTTGTAGCTATGCATCATCAAAACGCTTGTAGTCGTTTACCACGTGGTTGTAAAAAGTTATATTTCAGGCAAATAATTTTGAGAACAAAGGCAATAAAAGGGAAAACGTAAGAAATAAACATTTAACCATTTATTTATATGGTAATGTCACCAATTACTTTCAATCATCATATGATTAAACTTAATATATACATGTCCCGTTACATAGATTCGAACCTGGGCCTTAAGATTAACAAGGTCCTAAACTTTATCCACTACACTACATGACTTTAACTGATAGTAGATGCTAAATTAAATATATTATATGTTGTACTTACTTTTTTTTTTTAAATAAACTAAATATAATACAAGAGAGCAATATGGTTCTACCAGAGTTTTTTAAAACTATTTTTAAAAGATAGGGAAAATAAGATTTTGCATTTTTCATGAACGTTTACTGACACTTTTATTTAGGGGTTTGACGTGTTAGTGCTCTACGTCGATAAAATTTTCCTGAATTCCCATATATGGTATTTACAATACACGGTGCTGATTAAGAATCTGAAAATCAAAAATGGGGTCACCGACTTTGTTTTTGAGCTATAATAAGCAAACAAAAATGTTTTGTCACTTTTTAAAACACACTACCCCACCAAGTCTATGTGAACAGTCCAAATTTGACGTTTAGACGCCGACAAAATAAAAACCGTCCTCGATAAAATTTTGTAATTTCTAAATATGTTGAGGTCCCTATGTCGTTCTTCTCTTCAAAATTTTTGAATAAAAAATGAGGGTCAACGACTTACTTTTTCCATTACAACTCCGAAATCACTGAAAGTGGACACAATTTTTCAATTGTGTCGTCTTGTTGGGCGGCAAAAAATCCGGCGCCACATTCGACAATGCGCAAGCAGGAACGCAGCGTAGAGATGCTCGATTTTTAATAAACACAAAAAAGCGCACAGTTATTCTCGGTATCTGCGCATGATACCTTCGCAAGCTCAAACTCAATTCTTCCATTTGGTCCATGACTTTGCTCTAAACAGAATGCTGAAGGTGTAAAGCAGCTTGGGCGGAGTAAACAAATCGCACGTCAAAAAACCCCCTTAACACGTATTATAGGGCAAACGATTTTCATAGTCAATATTCTTACATTAAAACCAGTAAGATTACAAAATAACGTAATTACGCAAATATAATACGGTCAGCGTATAAATACTATCTTTTTTTCAAACTTTGTTGTATTATTTTCTAGCCACTGTTTATTACATGTTTCTGCCTCCAAATTGTAATTTAATTTTAGGTATAGGTAATAAAAGCGTGAATCATTGGGTGTGTTACAATAGATTTAAAAGGTAAAGTCTGGTAAATTTAGGAACATTTTTAACAGTGTACGTGACCCCTACACCCAAACACACAAACAACTGAAATACTACATTTTCAAATTATTCATCATTTTTATTAGTGTCAACTAGTGTCAAACACGCGCATACGCACGCACATACTGTACGACACAGCACAACACATAATATACACAACACATCATGATACCATACATAACCTACACCCACATACACCACACACATACACACCATAACATATTCAAAATCCTTTAATCTGCTTTTGGGTGAAAATGATAACGTTATACTGTATAATCAATTATAAACGTCATTGAAAACGACGATGAACGGTATTATCACTATTGGCTCTTGATCAGACACTGACTGTACACACAATGTTCAAAGGTGGGCAACCTGAGTCCACGCTTACCCTATCCCAACTCCAGATTTGCATATCCTTTGAACTGTTCAGATAATACAAAAACACTAATCGGATTGTTTGTTTACAGAATTCTTTTCACATTTGAAGGGCATCAACCAAACATATTTTATGTGCATACCATTTCATTTCCTGTTTTGTGTTTTAACTCTCGTCTACCTAGGGGTCCTCATGTATCACTTCATCCAAAAAAAAAAAAAAATAAAACTTAAGAATTTAGTAATTTTTAAAGTAACTAATCTTGAAATTCAACATCCCAAAAATAACAGTCGACACTTCGCAGTATTCCACATTGAAAAGCTTTAACCGCATTTGTCAAAGTTATAACTTTGGATAATTAACAACTCTCTTCTTTATCTCTTTCAGAAGGTTGAAAAAACGTTTGTTCATGCCTTAGATTCAAAATGGCTTGGAGATGTCGCTTCCACCAATATATTTTTCTTCATAGATAATGTCTACTGGAAGTATGGTATACCAATGGACAGTAAGTATACTAAATAACACAGGTACTAAAGCGATCCCACATCTACTACACTACATGGGAATTCACACTTGTTCCTGTGTTTGGAATGTGTTTCCCTGATGAAAATCTAATGGAACAACTTGCCTTATGTGCTGCCTTTACTTCAAAAATATCGCAAAACATGTAAAGGTCCCAACACAGAAAACGGTTCAACTGCAGATAAACAATGTCAAACAGAACGGTCGCGATCTCAACGACTGAAAAAGGTGTCAACTGCTAGATAACATGTAAATACCGTAAACTCGCTCCCACTACAGAAAAGGGCGGTCATGTATACAACGATGTAAAACGCTTAACGTCTGAACTAGAGAAAGGTGTGAAATGCAGAGAACATCAAAACACGTAACGTCGGAACTATAGGAAAATGTGTCAAATGCAGAAAACATCAAACGACGTAACGGTCGAACTATAGGAAAATGCGTGTGGGAACTGCAGATAAACATCAAAAACACGTGTACGGTCTGAACTATAGGAAAGGTGTGAAAATGTAGAGAAACTCAAAAACACGTAACGGTCTGACCTATAGGAAAGGTGTGAAATGCAGATAAACTCACAACACTTAAGTCCGGAACTACTAAGTAAAGAGGTGTGAAATCGAGAAACATCAAACAACACGTATGGTCTGAACTATAGCAAAAGGTCTCGAACACTCAGAGAAAATTCAAAAACCGTTAGAGCAGGTCCCAACTACAGAATGCCTAGATCCGAGAAAGATGTGAAAATAAACGCTCAATATTTATTTTTATTACTATATTTTACCTTTCATTTATTGATTTTTAAATTTTTTAATTTTTGTTTAAATTTGAAGTTGAAGTTGAATATCCATTTAATTATGTATTTAGGTTTTATTTTATTTATCCGTGTATTTTACTTATTTCTTTCTTTATATTTCTTATATTTCTTATATCGCATAACTGTATACCTTATGCACATGTAGTTAAAAATAACCCAAGTTGGTTTTTGATGGAGACTTCGTCCCCTGATTTTTTTCTCTTTTAAGCCTTTTGGTCAATCCAGGTTTTTTTTTTCCATGTAACTTTCCTGATACTCATAGTCAATGACGAAACATTAAACACTAAATATAAGGAAATAATATAATAAATTAATCATAACCTCAATTATAACAATAAAATAATACAAAGAATAAATATAAATAATTACACAAATAAATTAATCAAAAAATATAGTAGTAAAATAAATAAAAATCCAAATTAAAATAAAATCAAATAAATAGAAATAAAATAAATAAAATAACCAAATACAAATAAATAAAAACTAATAATAAATCAAAATAATAAAGTAATAACATTAACAAAAACATACAAAAATGAATATAAAAAATAATACAAAAATCTTTTTATATAGACAACAACACTTTTATTCTCTATGGGATATTTATTGTATAGATATGAGTCCTAGCATATACCCCAAAAATCTCTATATGTAAAATTTTAAAACGTCGTCTAATTGATGCGTCATCATGACGTCTCACTTTTTAAAGTTTAATATAATACTTAACTACAATGATTCACCCATAATACGCAACCTTTACATAACGGACCCTACACACTCATGTCCTACGTACCTATATTTAATACACAGTAGCCAATGGCACTTTGACACACGGCAGTAGGCTGCCTTTGATTTTTGGTGTTGGCACAATGTTAACTTTTTTTTGTTTACATTTCCCCCACCCCATGTTCCAAACCCAGGGGAAGACCTGGGGTGACTACATGGTTAGTAGGGCTTGTACCCTTCTACAATATGCCTAAGTTGGGCAACTCTAGCTCATCTAGAAAACAATATGGCTCAATGTTGACCTTTTTATGTTTCACACCACCGGCCCCCCCCTGATAACCCAGGGGAGGACTCTGGGGGCTTGTACCCTCCTAACCATACAACTAAGTTTGGCTACCATAGCTCATCTAGAAAAGCTGATACCGGGCCAAAATAATCCATAAATAATAAAAAAAGTCAAAATTTTAGGTTTTTTCTTTTTTTAACTAAAAATTATTATTACAAGAATTAGTTAACAGCTTACAGCCCGTGGTTATTTAATTGCATAATCCCACAATGTCGTATTGACAAATGGACGATGTGTACAAAACCAATCTAATGGATTGCGAGCATTGTACGCTTTGACAAAGATAAACTGCTTTGAAGACCTTAATCGTGTTTGGACCATGTTTCTCTTCACTTCACAACCTTTTTCTTAGTTTAGACCATTTCCTGTATTTCACATCGTTCTCCTCCTCTCTGCATTTCATTCCACAGGGTTGACATCCTTAGGCCGTTACGTTGTTTTTTCATCATCTTTCTTGGCATTTAACATATTTTTCTATAGTTAACGACTGTTTCGTGTTTTGAGTTTTCCTCTGCATTTCACCTTTTTTGAAGTTGGGACCGTTTTCGTGTATTTGATATCGTTCTCTGCATTAGAACCCTTTCTGTAGCTGAGACCTTGACGTGATTTTCACATCTTTCTTTCTCTGCTTTTGGCCCTATTTTTCTATAGTTGAAGAAACCGTTACAGATAACGTTTTTCTTGACAATGTTTCTTTGCATTTAACACTTCTCTGACAAGTCGAGACCTTACGTGTTGTGAGTGTTCATAATTCTTTGAGAACGTTTCATTGGTATTTGAGACTTTTATTTAAATATTTGAAGCTACTTGTGACCTTTGACATTTTCTCTGCATTGACCAACCTTTTTTATCTGTACTTTGAGAAACCATTGTTCACTAATTAGTTTGACGGCGTTTCTTTGTATTTGAGAGACTTGTTTAAAAAAACATATTCTTGAGATACTTTTTACAGTAATAGCCGCCCGCCCATTTGATGTACTTCCTGATTTTATGTTTCATCACCCATCAACCTACAACTATTAAAGGATTTTTGTCACGGCTCATTTGACTACATTCATCAAATCTATGTACAATATCAAATCAACGAATTCCCGAAAAATAATACAATTTGATGTAAATTAACAAAATGAGGCATTTTAATTTTGCTTTTTATGACAACGACAGAAAACGGGCGGAATTTGTCGCCCGGCCCTTCATTGATCAAAAGCGCCCAATTTTTGCTCTCCTCGTGACCGTCAAAGTGATGACCAAAACACGGTTTGCTCGAATTGTTATTGCTGAAACAGTAATAATTGAATGGACAATGAAAGTAATAATAAAATTAGAAAATAAGTTACAGAATGACATTTTGTTTTCATTTCGTTGTGTTTTAATTATTATTGAAGTGGCAACACTGCGATATGATGGTCCACAACGACGTAAATTATGGATGGTCATAACACTTTGACTTCACCATTTGCCTGCGAGATTTGTGCATTTGTCGGAATCGTTTTTCGAGTAAGCTATTGGGCGGAAAATTAAAAGGGCAAAATACTCAACAAATGTGGACAATTTACAACTTAATTTTTGATTTTTTAAAAAATTCGTTTTTGGTTTTTTTATTTCTTTCCCAAATTTTCCAAATATTCAGAATATGACAGATTCCTTTAAGGGGTGTGTTAAATCAGGAATTCAAAGGAATGTTTTTTCTTTGCCGTATCTTCTTCTTAATTATTTTCCAACATTCTAAAAGGTACATATTTGAGAAGTACTTGACTCAATGACTCCAAATAGATAATCTTTGCCCCCCCAATACGTATTTTTTTTGAGAAAATCTAAAATAATGGTATTTTCGGCCGTCATTTATGTTTGGGGTTCACCTATAAAAATATAGAATGATGTTTATAAAATGTTGCCTTGTTCGTTTTTGTATTCCAGAGTCATAATTTTAGGGTCCGTATTTTTCCGCTTTTTTTTTTTTTTCAAATTCTGATCTGATGCCGCACTATTTTTTTTCAAATTATTTTGTCCAAAAAGGCCAAAATCCGCGTGTTTCCCAATTTGGAACAACGCCAGATTGTTCAAAGGTTGACCTAAAATCCGAATTTTTAAACAAAAATTTAAAAACTAAAAACTACCGACCCTAATTTTGATATCTCTATACGATGCATTTCATTCCTTACCCGTTGCTGGTATGGATTTCGAGTAACTGGGAAGCCGAAAATAACGAATTATCGCCGACGGAGTTGAAAACAAAGAAATCGCCATTTTGTTCCAATATTGTCCGTTTCGCTACAAAATCTAAGCCTTATTCCAAAACGGCAATCGTGTTTCAATCTCTATCCTTCACAAGAAACACTGCTTCTGCACCAGGTCAACTTACTTCATCTGGATTCTATGATCAAAATTTTCAACAATTATGGAGGCGTCAAATCGTGAAATTAAAATCCCATTCTGTTTGTAAAAACAACTCACGTGGGCAACCTTTTAACAGTTGCTTACAAGTTACCATGGGTAAATGCGTCATCGAATCAATGCATAAAGGCGTTTCTTATGCGCTCATTACTTCCAGCTTTTTGCTCGCGTAGCGCGGGCCGAATAGCACAGACGCGTATTGCGTAATACGCTAAGTTACCTCCCTTTTGCAGTTCAGCCCACGTGATTGTTTTTTGTTAAAAATGCCCTAACAAGTAAAAGTAAAGTGAACAAATATGAAGGAAAAAATAAATATATATAGATTCCTGTTTTGAAAATGTATGGACAGAAAACGAGTGTTAATGGCCAATAACATTCAACAAACTATAAACTGGCCCATTTGATTAAGTTCCTTACTTAACACCCTTAAAGGTGCAACAGGAGATTTCATAGAATCTCATATTGCTCGCGGCTAATGACAAATCTAAATAGTCCATAAGTATTGGTCACACTTGCGAGTTTGCTTTTTTTTAGTAACGCGTTGCTTTAGAAAACAACGCGTTGCCTATCTAACCACATTAGAAAAGTGAAAAAAATCACAGCGTTCTAATAAACACCTGCTATCCAGAACGTTTTATAAAATAATGCGTTTCTTTTAATTCATCAACGCTTTACTTTCAATTAGCAATGACGATTGTCTTCTTCTTTCATTAGCAAGCGTTACTTTTTCATTAGCAATGCGTTCTATCATAGCAACGCTTATTTCATTAGCAATGCTTTTTATCTAAACATTCTAAAACCCAGCACGCAGGTACCTACGATCATAATTATAGTCCGTGTGCTACCGGTCTGTGCAAGTGACGTCAGCGCGAAAATTGTTGGTCGCAAGAGTAAATAGCTCGCGCAGACTTGAAGCAAAGGCGATTTTACAGGCTCGCACAAAAACGGCATTTCTTGACGCGGGCATAAATGTTATGACATCACTGCACAGAGGTAGGGACACGGACTATAGTCAAGATTCCTCCTCGAATCGTCGCTTGATATGCTGGGATACGTAGGACTCCTGCGTGCACGATTGACACTGTGGAAGCGACTGTTGACCTCCTTTCGAGGTCAACGGTCACTGTCATGAAAACATGAAAATAGTGAATTTGCATGTCAATGGTACGATCTAAATTTCACCCTTTTCTGCTATTCCTTGTCATTCCAGCTTCTGTAGAGATTTTTACAGAAGGGATTCAGCTACTCGTTTATAAATAACTCTTCAGAAAAGTGAAAGATCGCAAAATGATCAACACTTTTCCGCCTTCAAATTCAACCAAAACATCGATCTTTTGGAACGTAAACAATCCGTCTCTAAGATAGTCCCATCTCATCTCATCTGTTAGTCAGCAAAACACCGCAGAGGCATATCACGCTGAACTTGACCGTTTGGATGGTGCAGCAAGAAATACTAATTTGTTTGTTCTGCTGGATACCCCACCTTTGTAGTAATCCCTGACGTTTGACTTGAATACCTCTAGACTAATACTGCCTGCAACAGAATCGGGTAGCTGGTTCCAATCTTGAATTGTGGCTGGAAAGAAGGAATCTCTCCAGGCCGCTACATTCTAGTAAAAGAAACTTCTGAATGCGTCTGATTTGCTCGTATATTTAGGGTTGCATTGCGAACTTTTTTTTTTTTTTTTTTTTTTTTTTTTTTGAATGTTACCCCGCGTAACTCTGGTTTCCTCGTTGTATAATTGTTATGTCAATCCACCAGTCCATTTACCATCTTGTATAACATGGTGACGCGAGAGATTTTTCTCCTTGTTTCAAGTGTCTGCCAGTCAAGCTCTGACATGAGGTTGGTAATGGTATCAGGTAATCTACTGTATTCTTTTGCAAAAAGCGGGCTACCTGCTTCTGAACTTTCTCCAGGGCCTCGATATGACCTTTACCGTGGGGATCCCAAGCTGACGTGGCATATTCCAGTAACGGACGGACGATGGCTTGATACGCTGTGACCTTGACTTTCCTATTACAATTTCCGAGATTTCTCTTTATGACTCCCAATGCTCTCTGGGCTTTTTTCACACAAAGGCTGGCCTGCATTCCCCAATCAAGAGTATTAGTTATCTCAACTCCAAGGTAGGGATGCGATGTTACGCTCTCAAGCTGATGCCCACAAAAATTGTAGTAACGCTGAGTTGGATTACGAGTAGCGATAGACATTGTTGCGCATTTACTTGGGTTGAATTGCATCATCCAGTCTTTCTGCCATTTTTCAAGCGTGAGAAGATCATTTTGCAGAGCATCGGTGTCCTTGTCGTCACTGATTGGTGTATAAATCAGGCAGTCATCTGCGAAAAGGCGACAAGTAGACTTCAGTTGCATAGGGAGGTCATTGATGTACAGTAAAAACCATAGCGGGCCCGTCACTGTGCCCTGCGGTACACTAGAATCAACTGTTGTAGGATCGGAGCTTTGCCCGTCAACTAGGACTCGTTGCTCGCGACCAGAAAGAAAATTTTCAACCCACGAAAGCAAACTGCCAGTAATGCCATAATGGCCTAATTTGTAGATAAGTCTACGGTGTGGTACCTTATCGAAGACTTTACTGAAATCGAGTATAGCGACATCGACTTCATTTTTAGCGTCTAGTTGTTTGGCAATATCAATAATTGTGAGAATAAGTTGGGTCTCTGTCGATCTCTTGGCTCTGAAACCGTGTTGTTGATCAGTCAAAATATTGTATTTTTCTAAATGCTTCATGACGTGACTATGGATGATATGTTCAAGTACTTTGCAGGCGACAACAGTCAAAGATACTGGGCGGTAATTGCTAGCCTCTGCACGACTTCCCTTCTTGTAAAGTGCTGTGATATTTGCCGTTTTCCATTGCTCAGGAACTTCTCCAGTATCTACAGATGCTTGGAATAGGTCTCTGAAGATTGGGGCCAACCCATCAGCAACCATACTTAGGAATCAGGGAGGCAGATTATCAAGACCCTGAGATTTTGTAGGATCCAATTTCAGCAATTTCAGAAACTGCTCATGTCCTTCCTTGGTAAACACACTGGAAAAACGGTTTATTAAGGATATCAGCTTTGCGTTTGTTGTCGCTCACAATTACAAGCTTACCATCAGCTTTGAGGTCTGCAATGCCTTGATGCTCTTTACGTAAATTATTGATGTATGTCCAAAAAGATTTGGGCTGCTCCTTCAAAGAAGTTTCAAGGAATTCAGCGTGATACTTTGCACGAGCTTTGTGTAGATCTTTCTTAACCATCTTCCTCGCTTGGGTAAAAGCTTTCCAATCCTTGATGTTACCACTTTTCTTTGCCTTATTATAAATGTTCTGCTTATTCCTGCATTGTTTGCGGAGCTGTGCATTGAACCATGGCAAGCTGTATCTTGATGAAGACATCTTTGAAGGAATGAATTTGTCCATAATTTTAACAAGTCTGTCCTGAATGAATGGCAGTACTTGGTGGGTGGCAGTACTTGGTGGGTGGCACAACGGGTTCGTGGTAATTATTCGCAGTATACGTTCCACAGGACCGTAGCAGGACACCATAAGTCTTGAGAAAATATCTTCACTGGTGTGAAAGTACGCGCGATATTAGCCTTGAATTGCCGTGTTTACCGAAGTTTACTAGGGAGTGAGTTTCAGTCAATAAGCTGTTGAATTTCATTACCGTGTACCTGCGTCTTTGGTCAGTTGTGAAGTGGTGAGAGACCAAAGTCGCAGGGAACCAGCGTATTCTTTCATTAGCAACGCGTTACTTTCATTAGCAATGCGTTTCTTTCATTAGCAATGCGTTACTTTCATTAGCAACGCGTTACTTTCATCAGCAATGCGTTTCTTTCATTAGCAATGCGTTACTTTCATTAGCAACGCGTTACTTTCATTAGAAATGCGTGGTAACCTTCACCGGGGTTGGGGGGGGGGCAAGAATATTTTATGGTGCATTTTTGAAATATTATGCACAGTATGGCTCTAAAACTCTATGCTTTATGTAACACTAGTCATTTGCCATCATTTACAGCTGAAAACCGCATGAAAATCCGATATTCCTACCTTTTTTTAGCGCAAAATTGGATTTTTGCCTATTTTCTGTGGAAAATGTCTATTTGGCCGACTTGCGGACTTGATGACGTCATTGTAAGACGAGTGTTAAATCGAGTCTTTGACAAAGACTACCTAAAAGCGACGCGTTGCTTTCATTTGCAACGCGTTGCTTGTTCACTTTTCTAATTATTGAGTAGCTAGCTAAGCAACGCGTTGTTTTCTAAAGCAACGCGTTGCTATGAAAGCACCGCATTGTGACCAATACGTTATGACCGTTTTAGCTTACTATACGCGTCACATGTAGTGATTTTATATTGATGGGGACAGTCCATTACTCCGAAGGGTTTTTATTCCGAAGGACCGTTATTTCGAATTTAGCAAAAGATGCGTTTTTCCGAAGGGCCGGTATTCCGAATTTTACATTATGACCGCTATCAGGGTTGGGGTTTAGGGTAAAGGTTAGGGGTTAGGGTTTAGACCTATTGCAAAATTCGGAATAACGTCCCCATGTAAAATTCGGAATAACGGTCCTTCGGATTAACGATCCTTCGGAATAATGGTTATCCGGAATAAAAAACCTTAGGAATACGCACCTGAGGGTGAATTCGGAATAACGGTCGTTGGAACATAGATCCTGTGGAATAAGTTTGTTTCGGTTCTAGCCTGTTTTCCGGAGAACTGTTATGAGAATTTTACATGGGGACCTTATTCAATGTTTGAATCCTAACCATAAACCCTAACCTAACCATAAATAGCAACCGTCATTATGTAAAAATTCGGCAATAACCGGTCGTTCGGAAAAACGCCCCTACCTATTGCTAAATAGGATAACAGTCCTTCGTTTGTTAAAACCGCCCCTATTGCCTAACTTACGAAATAACGTCTTCGGAAAAACGCGTCCTTCGGGAATAACCGTCTTTTCGGATTTAAAGATCTTTCTGGCCATATTCGGAATAACGCACCTATGGATAAATTCGGAAAACGTCCTGCCGGAATAATGTAGCTCTAAATTCGGAATAACGGTCCTCGGAATAACGGAATGTCCCCGATACGTATGCATGACCGTCTCCGATTACGCAGCATGGCGGGACCGAGGAGATGAGGATACTTGGGGCCCCATTTTTTTTAGGCTCAGTTTTTTTAAAGATGCAATCGGTTTATAATTTTTATAGTTGTCTATCCTTGGTGTGCTTGATCCACGCCAAAAAATAAATTAATAAATAAAAAATCCATCCGCGTCGTTTTTTCAGGGAGAAAAAAAACAATTAAAAAAAAACAAAAAAGCCAAACACAAAAAACAAACAAACAAAAAACAAAAAAAAATCAGAGTTACTGTGATTCTGATTTTCCTAATGCATAAAAAACCCCAGTGGCATAAAGTAAATGAACAATAAAAAAAAAAACCCTTGAAACAAGTTGAGCGAGTCCGGGACTCGGACTCGGCTAAATCGGTGGTCCGAGTCCGGACACTTGGACTCGGATCATGCTTATGTGACTCGGAACTCTGACTCGGGACTCAGCCCCCATGGACTCGCGAACTAAGGCACAATGGACTCGGACTCGGACCTGCTGGACTCGGACTTGGACTCAAACCCTGTGGACTCGGATCAAAGATTGAGTCGGATGAGGCCGGTAAGGAAAACATTCAACTCAGACAGAATGCAAAAAAATAATTGAAAATGTTGAGAGCCGATGAAATAGGACTTATAAACCTCTAATCACAAACATGCGTTTATTTTTTAATTATGCACAAACATGTTTTATAATCAATTTCACAGTTATTTATATTAAGATGGGTATGTACTTTTTCACTTTTATTTCTTTCAGTTTCAGATTAGCTGTTGTGATTATTGATATTTTCTAAGATGAAGGAGTTTAAAATTTAAAAAGCCACAGTTGGCTAATTTACATCTTCAAAGGATGTATGTTTTTTCCTTGTCGTCATAATCATATCATCGTCATATCATCGTGTCATCATTCATCAGTTATCAGTGTTGTTCATCACCACTAACTCTAGCAGTTTTCATTCGAGGTAGGCCTTATCTCAGTGCAAAATCTAGCCAAGCTCACCAACTTCACACAGCTACTGTAGTTGCATAACACAGGTCTGCATACTGTGCCGTGTCTCACATATTGTGAACCTGAATAACTGCCAGACCTAAAAACGGATCAATTATTGCATGGGTGGCCTTACATACCCCACACAACCTTAAATGTTTGTATTAACTAACTAGAGCTATCTAGATTTGTACGTAATTTCTTTGTATGTGAAAATATACTCACGTAATTTGCCCAATTATGGGACGCACGTTATATATAAGCCGCACTAGGTTAACATGAAACTAGAGTTATATATAAAATACTTGAATTTAAAAAAAGGCCTGAAATTGAAGATTTATTCTGATGTTTATAATTAAATTAAATGTTTTTGAAATAAAAATAGAGTCATGAAATTTAGAAATGTGTCTTGTTCATGATTCTAAAATATAATTACCGTATATTTTTGGGGAAATAGTTTAATGTGTGATGAATACTCATGGACACTACTCATAGCTCAATCACATCAGGTACAATTTGACAGTGATCAACTAACATGACCATAAATAAATGTTATTGAAAAAAGTAACTACAGTCTGACTATTGGTGGACAGGCACGAACACAGCGCGCATGCGTCTGCGTGGAGCCAGGGCACCTCGTTTCTAGATGCGTACTTGATCAAAGTAATACATCTGTGTTGCTTGTTGCATTACACGAGAGTGCAAAACATCCTGTCCAAGTCATTTTCAATCCCACTACAATGTTTAATTAGCACTAGTTAGGTGTCTGAATAGTCAAGCCCAGAATATCTGGGCTTGGACTCGGACTCGGACGCGGACTCGGACTCAGACCCGGACTCAGGACTCAGGACTCGATCAGGTCAATGGGACTCAGGATAGGACCTTGTGACTCGACTCAGGCCCGATGGACTCGGACTCGGAACTGCTGGACTCGGACTCGGACGGATCATGAGTCCGGACTGCTTGGCAAAGTATCATTGGGCCAAATTATTAAGAATATAGCGGTTCCAGCGCGTTGTGGTCATAATGTCATGAACTGGGTACCAAAAATGGGGGAATCTGTTTTTCCACTCCAACTTTTTTTTCAGTTTAATCTCGTAATTCTTAAATTTTGACTCTGTTCAAAGAATTTGTGTCTAATTTATTGCAGAAGCCCTTGCTCTTTAAGCTAAACACCATTTTTCAGCCCCTATGGGATTAGTATTTGAAGAGTTTAGGGTGAAAAAACGTTCAGCTAGGTAACGGGGGAGCCGGAGGAGGGAGGGGTGAAGCCATAGATATTACACACAACAACGCGTTGGAAAATGTCGCCTATAAATTAAATAAGTAGAGAAGTTAAAACATTGTGGGGCTCAAATTGGCACAACAACTGTCTGAATGATATATCAACTTCATGATACCAACTAAGGTTCCATTAATGTAATTAATTAGTAAATTAGATGTGAATTAGGACAAATTTGATCAAATTGGGGAATTGTTCGGCTTGTTCGTGTAAATATGATCCCAAAAAACGATGGGGTAGACGGGTAGAGGGTAGAACTTGGATTAAATTGATTTAACCTTATTCTTGATAAGTCCTTCTTTTAATACCCCATTGGTATCCCTTAATCTAAAGAGTAATTAGCCTAGGTAGGTATGAAGCAGTAAGTATTAATTAATGACCAAAGTCATCTTCAACCAAAATCGTGCATTTGGTGGGACCTGTAGGAGTCGCATGTAGTTTAGAGATATTTTATGAGTATTTCAAGTCGTCAAACAAAGGTTGTATACATGTAGTATACAACTTAAGAATGATTAATTTGGTTATAGGAATAGAGATGATTCTGAAAACAATACACGTGTACTTAGGGTCAGAACTTGAAGACATGTGCTCAATAGCCGCCGATCCGTGGTGTATGTTTGCGTTTTCAGTATGAAGTTTGTTAAATGTCAAACAGGGTTGGGAATGACAAAATTTCACTTCTTAGTATAAGTAAGAAAAGAAATGGGCTCCCTGTAACATGTTGTTAAGTTACAATGAGGTTTGTCATCTTGCTCAAACCATGGTAAAAGGGGCGACTTTAAATAATATTGCCTATTGACCCTGTATAATACAGGGATCACCCTGTTATAATATACAGATATCACCCTGTATACTGATTATTGGACTCATAACTTTGGACAGAAACCCATATCCTAGGTATTTCTCTTGACGAAATAAAGGATTAGTACTTGAATAAAAGCAAGTTAATCTTCAAAAATGAAATTTTTGTCAAAAATATATTGCTTTGACCCCCTGTATGTTTCAAAACCAGACCAACATTCAGTTTTATCTTTATTATTTTTTGGAGGGCCTTTGTCATATCTTTCAAAATACAACAAGATAAACAAATTAAAAATAACTTTTGGAAAAAAAAAAAATGACCAAGGTATAGAAAATGGCACAATATGTAATTTTTTCTTATGTTTACACCTTAGGAATTTTACCCCACCCATGAATATGTTCTCTCTTTTGACCATATCTGACATCTTGTAGTTATAAGCTTCCAAAAAATGTATACTTATATACAGTTTAATTGTAAGGAATAAAAGTGTGTGGGAGAGTAATACATATGGTGCCTTTTTTGTCATTTGCCCATTTGTAACAGTTTTTTTGTACCAAGTTTCATTACAAATGACAAATGGCCTTGTACACTTTTGCCCATAAATTGGAAAATAATGTTTTTTTCACACCCAATCTTAAAAAATCTTTCTATTGAAACGCCCTCAGTAATAATATTGAGTAGGTGCAATGATACATGAGTCCCCACTACCCAGTGGCATTGAACCATGCATAATTTGGAATTACGTAATGAGCCTTTTGTTGGGAGCTATAAAAGGCCAGATGTCTGGGGTGTTTGTTCTTTCATGCTACAAGGTCTGTGTGAAACAAGCCAGTTTTTTAGAGTTGGTTGTTACCTTTGCACCAAAAACTGACACAGAGGTCCCTAGGCTATGCCTCGTCCAACGACACTCCAACGGGAAGGGTACAAACAAGCCCAAGTCGCTGAAATGCCAACGAGCCGTCTTCGTCGTTTGTGGAGAAGACACTAGGAATCAACGTTTCCCGCGAAACTGTTAATTGGAGATTGCTTCAATATGGTTACCGAGCAAGACGAATGACCAAATGTCCACGCCTAACCGTTCACCACAGAGTTGCTCGACTTCGCTGGGCTAGGGAGCACAGAAGATTACAGCTCGGACACGATTACAGCTTGGTCAACCGCAACCGGCACAACCGACAGCCAGTCATTCTCCTGCTATGCAACAAAACAAACAACAACAGATGGGGGAGTGGGCCGCAGATAATCCGCCCATCAACCAGTTGTGCCGACATTAAAACCAATATCGCCGACAAGTCAACATTTTGCCGACATAATTTTGTAAATGAGGGGGGTGTCACAACCCCCCCTCTAGGGACGGCCCTGCTTTCTGGTCACTCCTTGTAGACTTGACACAAACCACATCAATTCTATTTGCATTTTCTGGGACCTTTAAAACAGTACTATTGAACATTTCGAAAAATGGAATCACCCAAAAATGTGTTACTTGTAAAACTGACTGATGTGAAAAATTGTAACAAAATCTGCTGTTCAAATACCCCCTTTACCTTTCAGGCTAAGGACACAGTTCGTAAATGGTTAATTGTGGAATAAGTTCATGGTGATATGTTCGGAAGCGATTGATCAATCAAGTAGTGTGGCGATATACACCCTAGATATCATAAATAACTCACACTGTAAGAATCCTTCCATAAACAAGTGCTAAAAATGTTATTCCAACTTTTTTGGCAACAGTGTAGAAACATGGTAAATTACCCTTTAAAAACAAGTAAGCTTAAAAACACAAAATGGCCTGAGATATTTATATTTGTGCTTAATATAGCTCATGCTTCACCAAAGCAATCAACACAAGTCTGTGTAAATTAATGCACTAGAAAATGCAGAAACTAAATAATATCTTTTTACTTCATTTGGCTCATTATAAAAAAATTAATGTTTTCCCCTAGTCTTTTTACTGAACAAAATGTCTCATTTTTATTTCTGTAATATGCTATGTCTTTGAGATCTTCTATCATGTTCATCTAAAACCTGTGGAAAGTGTTTTTTTTTATTAAGCATGGGGTCCTAGGAACCCTCCCTTATGCACTAATGTTAGTACAAAACCCTTAATGAAGGTAAATTGAGGAATTGAGGAGATTTCCAGAAAGAAGCGCCCCAATTTTTCTCTAACCTAGGTTTTTTACATATTTGGAATGCTTACCAATGTATTAGATCACACCTGAAGTGAATAAGCCGAATACGCCGTCTTCATGTAATAAGATGATGATTTAGTAGTTTCTGTCGTGCACGACAGAAAGTCAAAGCATGGTTTTCTATGGGGAGCGATTACGATATCAGGCAAGTTCAAAACACGGTTTGCGGTTTTCTTTTTGCACTTGTTTGTCCAATAAACCTTCCAAACGTTCTCTGTGTCGCAAAAGAAGGAAAATTGTAATTAGAATAATTAATATCGGGAATCCCCGATAATAATTCAAAAACTGCTAAAAACGTCCCATTAATATGAAATAGGCGGGGATAGTGTAATTTACGCATCTACGTTCATCTATTAGCTGTTCCGTTGGTTCACTCAAGTGAAGTTTTGGGTCATTTTCGTGAGGTGGCGTTTTTGCATAATGGACGGACAGAAATTTGCCGTTTTCAGCACCACCGTTAAATTGCGTTCGGGAATACCCAATTTTAACTACAAAATCCCTTCTTTTATGACAAATCCGCATTTTTACCTACACAACTGTACAGAATCCTCAGAATTAAATAACGTTATTTAATTGTGTGGCAGTCTAAAATTAGGGTGCTCTTCATAAATGTGCTATTATGTGCTATTATTTTATGTACCCCTTTACAGAGTGCGTTGTAAAGTAACCTAACTATCTGCGCCTAGTTTTCATTCATACTTTATGTATCAAAAGTTCTCATTTTCACCATATGCTTTAACGAGCGTACATGTAGGATTAACAACATTAAAGGAAATCTGTCAAGATTTTTTGTCAAGCTCAGTTATGACTTACATTCATAAAATATTATTATAACCTTCACGATTCCCGCAAAAATAATAACATTGATGTAAAATTAACAAAATAAGGCATTTTAATTTTTTGCTTTTTTGACATACAAAAAACGGGGCGGATTTTTCGCACGCTTCATTGAATCAAAGTCGCCCATTTTTTGCTCTCCCCCGTGACGTCAAAGTATGCACAAAACATCGGTGTTGACTCGAATTGTTATTGCTGACACGTTATTGACTGGATAATAATATCATAAATTTGAAACATAAGTTACATAATGACATATTTTGTTTCATTTCGTTGTGTTTTTATTAATATTATTGATATAAAAACACATGACGCAGTTTGTATAGGAAAGGTGGCAACAATGCGACATGATGGTCACAACGACGTAAATTATTGATGGTCATCACTTTGACGGCACCATTTGCCTGTCGATGTGGATTTGTCGGAATCGTTTTCGAGTAATCTATTGGGCGGAAAATTAAACTCAACAAATGTGGACAATTTTTCAACTTATTTTGATTTATAATGTCGTCACGAAATCTTCCAAACAGGCCAATCGACCAAAAGTCACATTTCGATATATGCGATTAAAATTTTTGGATATTTGAACTTGCATATCTAAAATTTGCAACTTTTAGGAGAATGATTTTATGTGGACATTGTGGACTTGGAACCGTTCTTCATTTTGATCCGCTTTTCCATTTCAGGTATCCTTTGTTTCCTTGTCAAATTTAAATTACAAAGTGATTGGTCTGTTGCAAAAACTAAAACGATCCTCTTTTCTATTCAAAGTAACGAATGCACAATTGAGCTTTTGGCGTCCTCAAAAAGAGTCGATCGATCGCATCAGGCGATGGTATTCAACATGTTGCCTACTTTTGCCTGCGGGGGCGCTAGAAATGCCTATGCTTTTGTACGGTTTCTAAGGTGTCCGTGCTCTTACAGGCAAAATAATGTGCCAGTGAAAGATAGAAAGAGGAATGAGAGGTTCTAACTAACACTGTTTATTTGTTTAGATTGGATTTAATCAATATTGAAATACTCATGTTAAAATATAATAGCAAAAAAAAAAAACATCAAGCTATAATATAATTCCATTATAATAACATTTAATTTGATGGAAACCTGTAAAGATGGCTTTACGGTTTTGTTGGAAGAATGCTGCCAGAATTCTCTTGTACAATTTTATAGAATTTTTTATGGTAACTTTTAGTACTTAATCGTATAATTGAAAATTCATAATACTGAATGTACGATAATGTTTATTCTCGAAAAAATCGAATAAAGCTCCAGTTTGTAGTCGTTTTATACGCCTGGTAAAATGGACATAAATTTACATAATTTTTGCTGATTTCCAAATTGTAGCATCGCCCCACATTTGTAAGTTACACTAAAATTTCATCACACCAGTAAATACAGGATAACAGGTAGCTCCACAGCCACACCGGCAAATGAGGTGTTTTTGTTTTTGGGACCGTCCGACTATTGTAACCCAAACTGAGGAAAAGGCGAGATCTGGGTTTTCAAATCATGGTTGCTACCATTATTATGTAGAAAAATCTGTAGTTAATATCAACCAACTGGCAGCATTTCATTTCATTTCATGTTGTATTCAGTACTCAAGCAACAATATACATACAAAAATGAGAAAATAAGCAAAAATTATATACATAATTATTGCACATAAAAATGACAGCTTAAAACACTGCATACACATACTGGGAAAGAACCTCAAAAGGTGGGTTATATAAGCAATAACCGTAAGTAACCAAGGATAGCCCAAAAGCTTTTAATAAAAAGCTTAATTCCAGTGGGGTCCTTAAGCAAAAATCAAAATCTGGGGGCACAGACACAGAGGCAGGTATTACAACCATCTAAACCTGAACTAAGCTTAATGTCCAAAAATTAAAAAACAAAAACCAAAATCAAATTCACCCAAAATCAAATCATCCTATATTTATCACTGGTGGTGTGGATTTTGCTCAGCTAGCCAACTTTGCTCAACAAATGTTTTTGATGAGATTTTGAACTGCTTAAACTTATTTGCTCTTTGATGGAATTAGGCAAAAAGTTTCAATGACGTATAGCATAAAGAAAATGTGGTGGCTAGCCTGACTTTTGACTTTAGGAACAACAACATTAAAAGGACTAACCCCTGTACTGTATATGTGAACTTATGAAACCGAACAAAGTGTGCATTTAAAATAGTCTGGACTCACCATGAACAATTTAAAAAATGGATTTGAACTTCATCTGAATGACTCTATCTTTTTACTGAATTATACCAACTTCATCCATTACCTTTTGGACATGATTATAACTTTTATTTGCTCTGACAAGACGTATTCAACCTTATTCTTACTTGGGAACACCTGACTGAAAAGGTGCTCTACCCTCCAGACACGGTCATGCTAGTCTTCACGGTCATGGAGCTGAAAAAATTGGGGATAAGTACCCTAACTTCATGACTGATCAGGTATGAAATATGATGATCTTAAAGCAGAATTTTAGCTTTAAGATCTGATATGTTCCAATGAGGAGAAATGACGTTTTCATCTCGCCCCTTTTGTACAGGGCAAGAATAGGACATTCATTTACTGGTGTGAAACCTAAGGACCTCCAAAGCGTATGTCTAGCGTTTGAACCCCTGGGTTTTGTGCAATTATTGGACTAATACCTTTCATAAACTAAGTGGAAGAAGTTGTGATTTTCTGTTTATTGCTTGAGGTACTTTTTTGGATACTTTTTGTAGAGTACAAGGAATCAAAGATCCCTAGTTTTCATAAGAAGTTTTATTTATCTTACTATCAAGTTCATTTATCATTCCTAAGAAAACCACCAAGCGCCACCAAAATCAATTCTTATACCATGGCATGAATATCTTGGAAAGTGTACGCATCACCCTTACTGGGGAACTTGAATCACTCATAATTTAAAGTGGTCACTACTGATCAATAACAGAAATTACAGGAAGGCAAATAGGGCCCTATTGTTTTTCTACGTAGAAATTTGTGGCGCTGCCCGGCCCCAGATCTGTAAAACAGCAAATGTACACAGCCCTTGTTCGCCCCACACCATCGAATAAATACGCTTGCTCGTGTGGGAACCGCACATATTGGCATCTGATATCACAAGTTGGAAATGGTCCAACGCCGAGCGGGCCAGATTTTTGTAACAATTACAAAACAAATCTGAAGGTACAGTACTAAGATTTTAAAACGATCTTGAACTGGCAAACCCTTGGAAACAAGACGTAGAAAACTACGTTGTTCACAACATGTACAAAATACAAAAGAATGCCATAGCCATCCCAATACCTGATTATGTTCAGAGACACTGTTCACGACCAACTAGGCAATATCATCCCTTGAAATCTCCGTCCACATGAAGACACGCAAGCAACGTATACAACAGCTTCTTTCCCCGTACAATACTAGATTGGAATGCATTGCCAAACTCCTCAATTGAATCAAGTAATCTCGAGTGCTTTAAATCTGCAATTTGTAATTAGGTTAAATCTGTATTACCGGTCATTTTGGTTAGACCATGTTTTTGCTCATCATGCTACTCCATTTTTTGTCTCTCATTTGGATATCGCTTTTATAGCGACTTTACTGATTAATTAGTTATATTTCGATTTTATATTTGTATTAAATTTACGCGGCGTTCGGACTACAATAACTTAATTCTAATGATCGCACATACACCCACGGTGGTTATAAATGAAATACTGTTTGATTTTCAGTACATTAAACTATAACTAAAAAAACGCTTTTATCATATGGTATCTTTTTACCATTTAAGTTATAAATTTCCGTATTTCCAACTGTCACTGAAAATAAATACAATATTCTATTGTAGGCCTTATACTATTTCAAGTAACGAAAACCATAGGAAAAGTATATTGAAATTAGTGTCAAATGACGTATCTAAAACTCGTAAAATATCGAACTTCGGAGTGTATAACAAGAAACACTTGTGAAATGAAATTGATATTCCCATGGATATTATATTTATTTTTATTTATCATCAACATTCATTGCGTATATGTTCCCTTTGGGAGTCATAGCACTCTAGAGTAGTTGCTCTTTACTTTTCTGTTGTTAAAACTTTCCTATGATTAAAAAAACAACCATTTTGAGGTTAATAGGGCAGTTGCCGACAAAACTCGACGTTGTATTTCATTCAAAGTGCCATATTTCTGATTAGCAAATATCAAAGGGGTATTTATTGAAAATGCAAGATGAAATTTTCTCATGTAAACAATCTTCGCGTCGCTATTGGAATTGAAGGAAAATAATTTCCTGTCTCTCTCAATAAGCGTATCGGGTGTGCATTCAATTTATTGATAACTTTCACTGAGTCATCTTTTAAGTTACCATTATCATTTATTTTAATTTGGATGGGCTGAAAATGGGTTTTAAGATCATTTGTCTACAATGTACTCAAACCATATTACTTTTATTGCGGCTTATTTAGTAAACACAGATAAATTATCAGTTAGTGAAATTATTAATCACTGGGGGGGGGGTTAGTACCCTCCCCCCCCCCCTTTCAGGTTTTCCCCTGCTAGCTAAAGCCCGCTTTTGGTAACCCAGATTATTTATGTAATTGTCAATTGACAAATTTCTTTTTCTTTCCTTTTTATATCCAAAACAAACCTCCCCGGGGTATAGGAAAATAAAGGTGATCCCAACGAAAAGGTTAGGAATATCACATTTGCATGGATGGGAAATGACTATTTTTTTTAATTTTTAATTAGAGCATTTTATTGCTATAATAGGTGTTTTGGGTCACTAAAATTGCTAAATATCAATTTCCTTCAACCCTATATTCTTATTTTCGCACTTTCCCTCAACATATGACGTCATAGTGACGTCATAATGGGGATGTGGTACTTATTTTGGTACAAATGGAAATAGAAACACTAAGCTATCCTTTGGTCACCAAATTTACAGGATCGGATGTTCATAACGGAAATCACAGGGGGTGGTAACCCCCCCACCCCCTTCGGAGTTTTTTTTTAAAAAATGGCTCGGGTAAACGAGGGTTTAATTTGGCTGTATAATTAATCATGTAAGTAACTTTTAAACAGGTAAGCCTCATTTACTATGCACTAGGAATCAACCTGGGACCCCTGATATGAACCCAATACCTAATACCACGATACTATGCTACCATAAAAGGAATTCATAAAACATTGAATTTATGTATTACATTAGTTTCCTTTCAATGAATATATTGTAATTAAAATGGACACATACATACCAAAACGTTAAAGGGTTTAACCAAGGTTTTTGAACTATCTCTAAAAAAAAATGAAGTGAAAATAGGCTCCAGAAGTGATTGTTTATGTCCCGTTCTGGGGTTAAAAATTATATTTTTGTTATAACTTTTGATTACCACTTAGTCTGATTTGATCTTGTACTTTAATTACAACTTCAACAATCAATTAATTTGCATCAAAAAAAGCCCCCTTAAAAAAAAAAATTTTACTATTTTGCACAATTTCGTAACTTGAATACCATGGTTCTGTGTTGTGTTTATCACTTTTGCAAATGAATAAGTATTTTTGGTGAATTATTCTCATAAACGTATAGTTTGCAGCATCATTACAAAATAAAATATCCTTTAACTATTATGTCTAAAAACAATAAAAATAATCATACATCAACTCAACTGGCGCGATTTCAAAACTGATAAACGGAGTCTCCTTTTTGCCGTGCTCAATCGCCCGGATCGTCGTTAGATAGTCAAGACAATCTACACTCTACGTCGGTAAGAACACATGCAGCTAAAATGCATCTTTTGTTTATACCACGACTAACATGCATCTTGTAGTTACGAATAAACGTGCGCTTCATAGTAAAAAAAGGATCAGAAAAGACAATACTTGAACGTAATTAAAAATATAGTCATACTTTTTTTGTCCAATTTTCGAGGCCTATCCGACTAAATTTATCAGAGAGTCTCGTATTTGAACTTTGAATTATATCCAATGCGTAGTCCAGGATTTGAAAAATGGTCAAATTACCGGGGGGCTGACAGGCTTAACTGGTCCAACTAGCTAAAAAAGGTCTTGATTTTGCAAGAATTTCAGAATTACCAGGGAGGGCGCGCGGCCCCCCGCCCCCCACTCCTTGGATCCGCGCTGATATCAACATTGTTATACACTTTTATGGATTCTCAATTATAAGTTATTTACGGACAATACTGTACATCTTATATGAAAATACTGGGAGCAATTCTGCCACAAAAATCCCATAAAAAAAACCACATCTTTTATCGTTTCCAATTTCAATTCACTTTATATTTACATTTAATGGCTTATGTTTTTATCCAATAACTGAATTTTACAGTATATGCAACGTAACATATTTGTTGACATTTGTTGGATAGGCCTACTAAGCTAAGATGTACGGTCAGAGCTTTTTTATTCTCTACACATCACAATCTCTGTAATACCTTCGCCAAATAATATTTGTTTCATTGTTTTTGATTGAATCATTTTTTACAGTATACGTAATTTTCACCGTATTTATTCTGCAGAATGGCTGTCAGTAAAATACGGAAAATTTATAATTTTGAGTGTGGCAAACTCAGAACAGCTACACAACATTGTACTAATATAAACCTCGACCAGACTTCTAAAAGCCCTCCCTCCCCCGTGTTGATCAAGCTAGGAGATGATCGCAAGTATCCCATTGATCCGATAGCTCACTTATAAGCAGCCGTGCGTGTTTTTCAGATTACACAAACAGACGAATGCAGATTGTCCTGTTTGGAATACTTTCATTTGGCGTTTTTGTATGATTCCCCAAAGTGAAATTATTATATCTAAAATTGGAATTTTATTTTTGCTCACTATTTTGTATATGAAAAAGCTTGTGATCTAGTATCGTAATATGCCAAAAACTCAATTTCGCCACAATGGTCGATTGGCCTGTTTGAAAGACGCATGACGATGGAATCTACGTTCTCTTACGCTGTCCTCCCATACAAAATTTTCCAAATATTCAGATCATGACATATTTCCTTATCCTTTCAAGGTGCTTGTTCCGATCGCCTCTGGGCCCCCCCGATTTACCCTGAAGTTGTTGAATTTTGATATCAATGTAAAAAGCCGTAATTTTTTCCCCATTAATCTTCCGGAATTTCAGTTTCCACATCCCACTTCTTGCAAAGATATAAACAAAAACTGCCGTTTTAATGGTTAACACATCATATTAGACACAGTAGTGAATCGGGCATTGCAATGTTCGTTATCGCTTCTATTATCAAGTTCGTTTCCCACGGTACTTCATGGTAAGTGTATGTAGGTGCCAGCTCTCATATCAAGATATACTAAATCGGAACCCCACCTTAAAACTATGGGTTACGGTTTGATCTGTGGGTTTGCTTGTAAACTCAAGATACGACTCGGGGTTAAGTGCGATGCTTAGGTTTGTTATCTGGGGTTTAAGCTTGTAATAATCCTAAGCCGCCTAATCGGTTTTACAGCCTTATCGGGGGGGTTTACGTTTGTTATCTTGGGGTTTAGATCTGTTTATCCACTAGATAACTAGCCTTAAATCTTGGGTTTACAGAGGTAAACCCCTGATAAGGAATCGTACCCCATGATTAAAAAAAGGATCGGAACCCAATATGAGGTTGTTGTTATCATAGGTTACGCTTCTTATCCTAGCAATCACCTAGATAACGACTGTAACAGAGTTTCAGATGTGTTAGCTGGATTTAGCATTGTAAACCCAAGATCATGCTCCTTTTTCTTGGGTAACCGGTGTTATCCCAGATTTAGGTTTGTTATCTGGGATTTGCTTTGTAACTCCAGATAACGTGCCTTATCTGGGGATTATATTTTTTATCTGGGTGTTTGGATCTGTTTATCTCTAATAAGTAGCCTTTCTTTGAGTTAACAATGCTAAACCCTAGATAAGAACCGTAATCCAAAGATAGGACTCGGAAACCCAAGATAAGGCTTTGTTATCAAGTTTACGCTCGTTTTTATCTTGGAATAAGGCGAAATGAGCTTGGCTGCCACATTTATATGGACTGTGGAATTTTATGTACGATCAATCGAACAAGAATCCACGTTTAATGTACTAATAGCATTACACATTACAGCTAACGTCTCCTCCTTGTGTGTGAGTTCGCAATCTCTTTGTTTAAAACAGGTTGACAACCCAAGGATGATTATTCACAGATCAGTTGCATCGTTTGAGTGTAATCGCCGTCGTTCAAAAATGAAAACCTTTTGCCCACCTGAAAAACAATCATTCGTAAATAACATCCACATGCTGTCTTCCGTTTATTTTTGAATGGGGTGTTTCAAATCTAGCCGTTAACATACGAAGATGGAGAAATATTTTGTACTGTACAGCTTTTATACTATTACTATAGGTAATTCTAATACTATGGTGACTATAAGCCTCAAAGTACCCTTTGCTACCTGATCTTCATTTACTGTTGTTTTGTTTATCGTGCAAAGCCAAAGGCTTTGCCTTTATTGCATCAAAAATCACATCATAATCAAACAATAATAATGAATATAGCAGCACAAGCACACCGTAAACCGGGGTGACTTTGGACACTTTTTTTGGTTTTTGTAAAATGTTTGGTACAAGATAGACACAACGGTCCGATATTTTGTTATCAAAATACCTCCTGGGGTATAGCCTTTCCTATGATATATTTTTGAAGGGACTATTTACATGCTGTGTACATATATATATTTCTTTGTTTTTTTCAGGTGTTCAAAGTACCTTGCAGTGGGGTGACTTTGATCAGCATTTCATTTTTTGCTGTTATTCAAACCCTACCCCCAATTCGCTGTAGAAGTGCCACGTAATAGGATTCGTTGCCCCAGCAATCGGTCCAAACAAATCACAGGGCACAGGACACATGACATACAATGACAGATTTGAATTGTCCGCGTTATAAGCCCCGTCATTTGTTTGGACCGATTGCCGGGACAACGAATCCTATTACGTGGCACTTCTACAGCGAATTGGGGCTGCTTTGAACATTTTGGGACTTAAAAAAACCCACAAAAACAACAAACAGACATAGATTGCATGATGGTAGGGCAATTGTAGAGGGGGTTACGTCTGAAGACACGTCACACGAGGATGCGCGGAGGCCAAATTTCCCCAAAACCACTTTAACACAAAAATATCTTTGTTTTGACCCTCAAAATAAAAGTATGTGGTGGTATGCATAAGTCCAATGCTCCAGACTTGGAAAAACAACTGAATGTGAAGACTGGGTACCCAACTTGAGTCATGTCGTTATTAGGAATTTGCATGTTCAAATTGACCCCATCATCCTTTTTTTTTATTAACCTAGCCAAAACTAAAGAAAAGTAAGAAGTTACTCCTACTGCTGATTGTTTACTATTATATGCCTAATCCGAACAAGTAAACATTTATCTGATTGGCCCAATGTTGCCATGGTAACCGTTAAGATTTATACCGTGTATGAAAATTAGGGTAAATTTGGCAACACTTGTTTAGGGCTGTAAAAAGGCTGTACAGGAAACACCTAGAGAAGGGTCACTACCCTTTAACAAAGAAAATGAAAAATTGTCATTCAAAGATATTAAGCAAGAAAATTGCTAGACAATAGGACCATTCGCAAGTGTTCAAAGTCACCTTGCTGTTCAAAGTCACCAGTTTTACTGTACATCTAAGTCAAAAATTACATTTTACATTTTTTCATCTAAAGTTGCAATACATTTTTCAGTTTCTTTACATGTTTTCATCACATTAGGCTTGCTCTTGTTTTTCCTTTACCTTCAGATCATGTTCAGAGCCCGCGCAAGCTGTAGGTAACCGATGCCAGATTTATTGGTAGGTCAAGGTTTTCAGAGTTCGCTGCAATTATACATACAGGCGAAACTGCTAGAGTACACAAAGGAGTAACCACACTGGCCAAACCACCTTTTTTTTTTAGTGGAGTTACTTTGGTTCCCCAGTGTGTCAATAGAGTCGTATTTTAATTACGCCCTAACTTCTAAATGTCTTCTATTATTTTGCTGAAACTTGCCCCCTGTGTTGGTCAAGGATTTTGTGATCCTATTTCATTTCTGGATTTTGTGAATGTCCGATTAGGCAAAGCGGGGACCCCATGTGAACAAATTGCCCACTAAATGAGAATGGGATGCTTGTAACGAAATCGGTACCAACAATGACTGCATTATTCAACACTCTATACCTAGATGTCGACAGCAGACAGCAGAGTTATGCGTATTTAATCCACAGTTTGAAGGTTCAAAACTGTGAGAATTGCATCATCGGATTAAAGGTCGTACTGTGATATTGCATGTCCCAGATATCAATCAATGGTGTTTCGTGTGAGACTGACTGCTCTCGTAATCAGTGGTAGCCATTCTGGTCCATGTTTTCAATCAACAGATGGATGCCTGTGTGTAAGGAACTGGTAAGCAAAAGGACCAAACTGTGAACTTGCATGTCCTGGGTAGTGACCTCAAACTGTGAAATAAACATGTATAGACAATTTGTGTCATACTTACCGTTCATGCAGAAACTGCAACTGGTTGTCAGTGTTTGCCAGGTCGTTTATGGGGATACATGTGATAGAACTTGTTTAAATCCTGGGTGGACTGGTCTAGATTGTACTATTGCATGTCCACTTGCAAGTTCCTTTAAACAGACTTTGTGAGATGGACTGCGACCATAATCCATGTCCATATACTAATAGTTCAACAGACTGCTGCTGGTTGTCATTGTCTGCCAGGTTACATTGGGCAATATTGTCGATCTTTGTAGTCCAACTGAAGTTGATGGTGGATGAAAACATAACTGGGAGAGTAAGGGAAATTCCAAATGCCATCTGAAGCGGTGGTGTGATATAGTAAGCCGACAATGTTGACTGTCCAGATGGGATTACGGGTGATTCCTGCCAGTTCTGTGATGACAGGTACCCCACTGGATGCTCACAGTTTTGTGAATCTGAACTGCAAATGGAAGTTAATCTGTTTTTTTTGTTTATGAACACAGGAACGGAATGTGTGAAATGTTTTTCAACAGGTTTTTATTGGATTCCGACTGTCAGGCATGTGACCCTACATTCATTCCAGGACGTTGCAGGGGGGGGGGCACGATTCCTGTCCCGGTAGCTTGTGTAATAAATTTCTTTGTAATGTAGCTACAGGAGAGTGCATATGTAAAGAAGGGTATTCTGGTTCCTCTTGTGAATATTGGGTCATCCATCACAGGATTGCTGGACAATGTCGAAATAATTGTGAATATAATGGGAAATGCCTGTGAATGCCAACATGTTTCATGTTGGTTTAACTACCACTGGTGAATTTTTAGTCCTCAAGGGCAATCAGGCCTACTTGTCTATTGTGCTTCCATCAGGCATCTTAGATGAGTGTAAAAACTTTTGCCCATTAGGTGGCTATGGTAATACAATTCTGCTGCAAACCACGTACTTCAGAGTGTGAGTGTCTAGCAGGCTTCATGGGATCCGACTGTGAAATATGTACCCTACAACTCACATAACCTGTGTTCATTCACTTTTGTAATACTGTATGTTCATAAGGTACGTAGTTTTTACTCAGTGACACAAATACAAATAACTGTACCCTGCATGGCTGGGTTATTGGGGAGACCATTGCTTGTATTGTCCGACCGATCATTAATCCTCAGAGATGTGAACAGCACTGTAGTTATACCTGTGAAAAAGGTGATTGCTATCTTCCTACTGGTGAATGCGAGTGTTACCCAGGTTTTTTACGGCCTGATTGCAGCTTGTGTGATCCACAAGAAGAAAGTTATGATTGTCTCGTACTGTGATGTGGGAAGGCCAAAATGGTGGTCTTTGTGATGTGTATGATGGAACATGTTACTGTGTAGACACCGACTATGGTGGAAAAGACTGCAGCTGGTGCAACCCCATAGAAGAGTCAAACAGATTTGTCCAACACTTGTCGATTGAGTGTGAAACAATGGACACTGTGACACCCTCACAGACACCTGCATCTCTGCCGCGAGACTACAACAGATCCGATTGTGGTTTTTGGCTCCCACACCTTCACAGAGCAAAATGTAGGAACCATTGTGCGTAGAATGTAAAAACAACAGTACTGTGACACAAGATCTGGATTTTGCATATGTCCCTCCCTCCAGGATTCAATGGCTCAGATTGTTCACAAAACGTGTGAGATCAGGTACCCTATGTGATTTTTACAAAGGACGGATGCTCAGGTGCTACCCGTCCTACGTATGTTTGGATTAAAATAATTTGGCATTTAATTAAAAAAAAATTGCTTTCTTTTTTTAATTTGGCTTTTTTTATTTATTTAACATCTTGTATATAAAATTGAAGGTTTTGGTTTGGAAATCAATAAATCAAATTTTGGTAATCTCGTATTTACTTGAGTCTCCCTACATTTCGAGATAGTACAGCACTCAAACCAGCAAAATGGATGAAATCCCTCGAAGAGTTATACCTATTGCTTCTGTCATTGGAGGCGTATTTGGATGTCACTATTTCGCTTGTAATCCTTCTCAAAATTGTTGGCTACTCAGTAACACGTCATAAAAAGTTTAAGTAAGTCTTGTGGTATCCTGGATCGGTAAAATGGGCAAAACTGTAACGTTTGTGGTGCCTTCTCTTAAACAGAGATTTGATTTAGAATGTGTTGATGCAATATTTGTTTGCAACACAAATTTAAGAATGCGGCAGTGCATATTGTCAACTAAGTAGGAGGTCAGATAAATGTCCTTCAGTAAGTGTGCGTACCAATGTCTTTTCTATCAAGTTACATTTCATATTTCTAATCTCTGGACTTCTTTGAGGGCATTTTCGACGGCGTTGAACGTAGCTCATTGTTGCAGGAAATATATACTTTTATCCTGCAATATTTATGAAGTTATAATAATAATTATTATTTCTATAGCGTTCTACAAAGTATAGCGTAGAATTCATCAACATTGAATGAGAGTATTTTACAGTATTATATTAAAAAGTACAACTAAACTATGCTGTTATATCAAGAAACTGATCCTGAATATTTTTACTTTCGTGAATAGACATTATATATTTGAAAACATGATTGGGTCTGTCAAAGGGATCATGCCTCCTTTTAGTCAGGCTTGCGATCAATTGCTCTATGCAGTAGTGTAATTTGAATAAATATAAAATCTACCAGTAAACGACGCCAGCCTTGAACAAAGATTATGAAGATTCCGTCGGTATCCCACGCTGATATAATCGTTTCTTTATAGCTCTATAGCTCCATGTGTAACTAATCTTACGTGCAAATTCGGTCGTATCTGTATAAGAAATTAGCATTTTGTATTTTCTGTCAGTAAATGGACAGAAATTACAGCACAGTGGCCTATGGGACCGTTGGAAACAAGCAGTTGCTCATAACACCAAACAGCAACATGAAGATCGGGCTCAACTCAAATTTTGTGAATAAGCTTTTCTCAAGGATAACTAGTGAACAATGAATAGCTGGAATCACGAAATGTACCTTTAAACCTATTACTTTTATTCAGCAAAATGCTATTTGAGAAAGTAAGCCTTTTTTTTTTTTTTTTTTTTTTTTTTTTTTTTTTTTTTTTTTTTTTTTTTTTTTTTTTTTTTTTTTTTTTTTTTTTTTTTTTTTTTTTTTTTTTTTTTAATATAATATATATATTACATATATTGTACATATATATATACTATATATATATATATAGTACATATATATATATATATATATATATATTATATAATATACATAACATACATAACTCGATCTGCCTTTTGGATTAATGCCACACGTACTCTTCCCACCACCGTCTTTATATTTCCCGGTTTTACCCAAATTTGAACTTACGGTCCTTTCCTATTTACAACCCAATTCTGAACTACGGGGCCCGCTTGTTTCGGCCCGCTTTGAAAGAGCTAATTGTTTTTGCTCGCACAATGTGCAATTCACATGACAGCTGCTCAAACCATGTAAAATAGAAGCCAGCATTCTTTTACAAAATAAGGTATTTTCAAAGCGTGTAGTGCGTTCCACTAGCGTACCACGCACTGGCCCGGTATTCGGCCTTTGCTCCTTGACAACAATCGGCGATGCTGAGTGCTCAATCGTGCGCGATCATTGCATACTTTTGGGGCATAGCACTGGGCCCCGGAGTGGCATGACGAGCGACGACGCGTTAAAGGAATTGTTGCTCAGACTTGATCATCCTTTAACTTATTATATATATATCATAAGTATTATATATATATATATATATATAGGTCTCTCTCTCTCTCGCCTCTCTCTCTCTCTCTCTCTCTCTCTCTCTCTTCTCTACTCTCTCGCCCTTTAAAAGTAGTGACTCCTGTATTAACCATCATTCGATACAGACCTGTTTGTCGTATAGGTGTTCGTCCCACCTCCACTCGTTCTGAAGCACGTGTCACGGTGGGACTACACCTATACGAACGTTCTGTATCGAATGCTGTTACATTACCAGGATTCACTTTCAAAAAAACTTTTTAAATTATTTCCATTTTTTTGCTCCTTTTAGTTGCGCACTTTATCTTAAGTGGCTTGGTTTCATCTAAGTTCACCTTTGTTTTATATTTATATATATATATATATCTATATATAAATCTGTCTGTTTACTCGCGGCATTTGTATCGCTTTTTTTTCATGCCATTATTTTTTATTTTTCCTCATTTTATTTAAGTTTGAGACATTTTCCTGCAAGGGAATCCAGAATGAGGAAAACCTTCCCGGATTATTCCTAGCATACCAGGAACCATATGAACCGTCTAGATTACACCGACTTGTCAAACATATTACAATGCCACTGAAAACACAAAATATCAGCCCCTACGCCGAATCTTCCACAATTAATTGTAGGTAGGGATTCTTCTTACTGAAAAGGACAGATCTAGAGTTGGCACAAAGAGTATCTTGGCATGTTTTTTCGATCAGTATTGTGCCAAAGTCCCGATAAAATTAAAAGAATTAAAGTTTTCACATATAACCATTGTGTGTTGCCTTGCCCTTGGCGTCCCTTGCTCTTCATTTAACACAAAACACCCTCGCTTGTAAAAAACGTGCATGAAATGGTCGAACAGAAGATCCGAAAGGCGTAAAACCTCCAAACCCAAGTTGACAGATTTCCTATGGAGTTTTTAATGGGTATTGCAGTGTAACATAGGGTAACTTATTTACCTAGGTTCAAAATGTATATTTCGAAAAACTTTTCATTTATTGGACTTGGCACAATTCTGCGATCGAAAAACATGCCCGAGATCCTTTTTTTGTGCCAACTGTAGTTATTAGTTCCATGCGTTCAAAAACCCTGTGTCATTTGAAACAACTGACAATGTATTACAATTAAAACGCAAAATGATTGACCGAATTAGTGGGTGATTAATTGATTATTAATATTGGTCTTCGCTTTACCCGATTTTTGAACAAAAAAATATGTAATAATAAATGATTTTTTGTATCTTTTTTGTATACACGTTGATGCCGCCTGTGCATTTGCTTATGAAAGAGTTCAACACAACATCGACAGAAACACAGCTTCATGACAACATGTACTTGTAAAGTTATTTTTGAGATGAAAAAATTAATACAACAGGGCTTTCAGAATCACTTAATATCAACATTAGTGTAACAAGTACCATCCCACAATATTTATAAAACCACTGTAAATCGTTTTTGATTGAAACTGCCCGACTTTCAAAGAGACAACGAGGACATTTCTATCTAGAAAAAAGCGCCCTAAAATATTTTTTTTTTATTCTACATACTTTGGCCCCCCCCCACTGGTCGAAGGAGTTTTGGAATTAATTAAAGAACCTGCACAGAAGTATAACTTAAATCAAATTTACCATTTCATCCTTTAACTGCTGATTTTTAAAGTACCTATATAAGTAGCTGCCGATGTAGTTAATTCTGAAGTCTTCTCTTAATCTCCACTTGTTGTTTAGCCTTTTAAAAGTTGACTTCGAGATTTTGAAATAATTATTTTTTTGTGTAATAGTGAAAAATAGTCAACTAGAACTAACGATAGTAACCTAATATGCACAATTCCGAAATTTGAGATGAATCGGATTTTTTTTTTTTTTAAAAATATTGTTTTCCATGTAGTAAACATTGATGTGTATAGTATACTGTGTATAAAAACAATTACGGATCCCGAATTTTAAAACAAAGTTGTGATTTTTATATGAAGGAATTCGATTTAAGCTTAGCATTTCAACAACAGTGATTAGTATATGGAACACGCAATTATGTACATTCAAAAGTAACGATCTTTTTTTGGAAATTGAGGGCCCCTCCTCATGAAATCTCTGAGGTCGGCCTTAAGTATTAGCAATATTATTCCTTTATTTAATTAGGACAAGTATAGGTTTTTTTAGCACAATGATTTATTTAACCCTTAAGATAAACTGGCCATTTGAAAAAAGTGCGCCCTCAAATTTTTGTTTCAAAATTGATATTTTTTGCATGCTTGTAAAGCTTTAGATACATCAGCCCTCACCTGAAATGATTTAAGACCAAATCACGTCTTATGGGTAAACAGAACGATTTTAATAAATAATGTCACCCGTCGACATCAATTCAGCAGACGACGGAAATGTCATTTCCCCAAGAACAGCACTCCGTATGCATGTTTTTCAGGGCATGCACCCTGTTTTGACCGTCTGTGACCCTTGGGGGTTTAATATCAATGAAGTACGAGTCTAGGATATTCAGTTAATACACATTTGTTGATTAAGTTTTTGAATTTAGTCTACAAATTACCTGAGTCTTTAACCTCTTATTACGTCCCTTTCTGCTTTTTGAGCATGTTATATTTATTGTAAAATGTATCTCTACACTTCATATGGCAGCTATTAGGCGAAGAGCAGCATCAACAATGTAGTCGATTTAAAGACACTATCAGTTATTTGCTAATCCAGCAAATCGCAAAAATCATCAAAAATCAGTTTTTGGCATGTATGCAACAAGTAAAGGTCGGCCTAACATACCCTGCAAATAATAAGAAAAAGACCGAAGCCACCTAATAAGGACAGAATCGGAGGATTTAGTCATTACTGTCCGAACGGACACTTCTACAAACACGTAATTGAATTGCGAATCGTAATCTTGGACACTGCCGTTTTCTTCCCTTTCTGCATTTCTACACAGCTGGAAAAGGTAACTTATAGAATTCTAACATACTTTAATACTTCACTTTGAAGCTAATTTCTTGCAAATTTCAAATATTTTTCAATCACTGATAGTGTCTTTATAGTCCCACTACTACACCTACATCATACATTATGGAAAGCTTATTATGTTCTACTTTCAGATTAGGACAATGATGTGAAATTGCCAACGTGGGCCCAAGGGGTTTTTTTGGGCATTTTAGCCAAAAACATACTTTTTGGGCAAAACATATTTTTGAGATATTGTATTTTTGACATCTATATAACATGCCCCTTCTAGGTAGTAGGTTTCAGAACTATAATGTGTCCCAATGCGCACAATAAAGCTTCTAAAGTTTTACCACCAACATATACAGTAAGTCTAGGCGATAATGGGTAAAAATATACGTTTTTTCTTCTCAAATGCATGTTTTCTAACACCTGAAAAATAGTTAAACTTTTAGCTTACATCAAAACGTCTGTGTTTTTATGCTCTAAATTGAGCTAACATACTTGAGCCTACCATTGGCTTTCGGATTAGGTATTGGATGTGGTACTACCAATATGAGCAGTGATTTTTGGGTCATTTTGGATCAAAAACATATCATTTTGGGTAAATGATTTTTGAGATCTTGATATTTTTGACATCTATCTAACATGCCCCATCTATGTAAGAAAGTTTCCATACTATATTGTGTCCCAAAGCGCCAATAAGCTTCCAAAGTTTACAAACTCTACAGTAAGTATAGGCGATATTGGCTGAAAAATACACGTTTTTCCCTCAAATTGATGTGTCTATCTAACACCTTAAAATAGCATTGAAACGTCCTGTTTTATGCTCTAAATTGAGCTTGAAATACTTGAGAACTACCATTGGCATTCACATAGGTTGAATTGGAACTGCCAATATGAGCCAAGGTGATTTTGGGTCTTTTAGTCAAAAACATACTTTTGGGGTAAAAAATTATTTTTGAGAATTGGTATTTTGGACATATTTATAACATGCCCCATCTATGTAAGTAGGTTTCAGAAGTAAATAATGTGGTCTCAGAGTTCACAAAAAGCTTCTAAAGTTGCCAAAAATATATAGTAAGTATATGAAATATTGAAGCGAAAATGTGCATTTTTGTCAAATTTATGATTCAAATGAATAAGAGTTTAAACTTAGCTTACGCATCAAAACATTTCATGTTTTATGTTCTAGATGTAGCTATAAATACTTGCAATACCATTCATATTTTGGGCCTTTTAGCAAAAACATCCATTTTTGGTTAGATAATGGTAACATGCTTTTCTCTTTGTTAATAAATTGTTAAAACTGATATCATGCCTTAGAACTTCAAATAGCTTTTTAAGAGTACAAAATATATAGTAAGTATAGCGTGATATTGGACTGGAAATTTATTGTGTTTTTCTCAAAATCATGTTTATGAAAGGTACTTGAAAGTAAAACTAAAGTTACTTTTCAAAATTCCATATTATGCAAGTGTAAATTCTACCCCCGCTAACATATGGCATATTTGACAATGCATAAAATAGTACTTGGTACATTGCTTTTTATGAAATGTGTTTCTGCCTAGGCTGTACTGAATATAGCTTGCTCTTGCACATAAATCATGACCGATACGATACACAATTGTCGTATCGTGCACAATCTTAAAAAAATACCCTTTAAAAAAACAAAAAAACCGAAAATTAAAAAAAAAAAAAAAAAAAAATATGGTAAGAGATGGCTGTTTATTACGAGTTTACATACTCTTTCTTCACTAAAGAATAGTGGAGAAATATTACATTCCTGATTAATGTATATTACATGATAACTAAAAGTATACAAACTGTGTAAGTTAAGTTGGTTCATATCAGGGCCAAGGTACCGTCCAAAACAGTTCAACATATTTGACTGTCAATTATTAGTTAAAAATAATCTATTTTGAGTCGCTTTTATTTTTTTAAGGAAAATTTTCTATCTCTTTCTGAGGAAGGCATTTTTTGTGAAAATTTTCTTAGTAAGTCAAATAAATGAAGTGTGTTTAAAATGAGCCCAATTTTTATGGCATTTTTTGTATTGGCTGTCTGTGATTTGGTTTCCTAACCATTATATCAGGGAGGCTATGATTATATATAAACTGGATGTCAGAAAAAAGAAATGCCCATTATCGGACTAACACCAATGCCATAAATCTCAAAAAAGTTACAATAATCATGTTTTAATTTAGAATAAGATCTTCATAAGGGCATTTTCAGTATTAATGAACTTCATCTTCGAACTCATTTAAAGAGCCAAGATTTACTAAACTTTGCTCTGAAGGAATCTTTAAATGAAAATGATGCTCCTTTTCTCATTATCATTAGTAATAGCAGTTTCGAAACTTAAGTAAAAGTTGATTGCAAGCATCCCAAACAGGGTGATGTAATTTTCCACAAAAATTATCTTTGACAGACATATACAAAACAAGTACGAAAAATATGAAAAAGCTTAAAAAATAAAAAAAGGCAAAACCCTAAAAGAGCTCAAAAGGAAAAAAAAAAGATTTTTGCGAGCGGATCGAGAATATGTGTGTTCTTTGCCCCAAAATTAAAATTTAGTTTTTGCCCCAAAGGGGTTCAAATTTTGTAAAAAGTCCACTTTTGCCAAATTCCCCCCCCTCTTATTCATAGGGTAAATTTTGGGGAAGTCCCCTTTTGAGAAAAATATCGCCCTAAAATAATCCTGGTTTATGGCCCGGTTGTTAGGTTAACAAAGTTACTCCTCCAGTCTTTATAATAAGAAGACTTTGCATAGTATTTTGCAGCAAACCGCGCGGGCCTTGAATATATGGGCAAATAAGTCCTGTGAAAATCTCAATGCACAAACTACATACTGCCAGAAAACAACAACTGACAAGTAATGTAACTATCAACACCTTCTCTGCCAATCCACAGATTTTGGTTGATTCAAGATTGTACAATATTATACCCTTGTTACAGCCATTCAGTTATGCATAATAAATGTATGTATGTTGTGACATTTTATCCAGTGATTGACCTAAAATTTTAAAAAGTATGTGCCATACTTTTTAAAAGCATCAAATTTGGTAACCGCACAAGACTTTATAAGATAACGTCAAAATCACACGTTATTCTGCTAAATCACAAAATATCATCACCTGCAATAACCATTGTAAACTGTCGCCATGATTTTTCTAATATTGAACGAATTATGTTTACATCGCACAAGATCTGTTAAATCACTTAAGGTTCTGTTAAAAAATCGCATAAGATTTTGGTAAATCGCATCACAAATCTGTTACAAACATTGCATACAGTTTCATAAAATCGCAACAAACTACATCCAATCGCTAAGAATTTGTAAAATTGCACAGGATTTCTAAAACACCTAGGGTTTGATTAGTCTTTGAGAAATATATATAAAAAAAAATCTTGGCGGAATTTGGAGAATTGAATGACATTTCACAAATCATCTCAACATCGCATCAATTTCCAAAGAATCACGGTTACTTTCTTCAAATACATGTTCTTTAGATGTTCATAGACTGATTGGCGATTTTACCACTTTCCCCCAGTGACACGGGGCCTCTTATTGACGTGGTGAAGGATGTATGACAATAGTTCTAAAATTCTACTGACATAGATACCATTATGTCAAAAATCATATTGTTGCCCCAGAAACACATGTTTTTGACTAAATTGGCCCAATTTGACATGTCAACATAATACCTAAACTGATGCCAATGGATTTCAAGTATTTTTCAGTCAGCTAATTCGGAATCATAAACATGGATGTTTTGAATGAAATGTGCTAAAAAGTTTAACTATTACAGTAACACTATTATAGAAACCTCCAATATTGGAGAAAAAACCGTATATTTTCACGCAATATCGCATATACTTACTGTAATTTTTGTAAACTTTAGCAGTTTATGTGAGCTTCTCTTGGGACACAATAGTTCTGAAACCTACTGACATAGATGGGGCATGTTATATAGATGCAAAAAATATCAATATCTCAAAAAATATTTTTTTACCAAAAAATGTATGTTTTTGGATAAAAGGTAACCCACAAATTGCCTTTGGCTCATCTTGGCAGTTCACATCATCTATCTTAATTCCAATTGTAGCTCAAGTATGTTTAGCTCAATTATAGCATAAAACACAAACATTTTTGCATGCTAACTACAAGTTCAAAAAACCTTTTTTGCAGGTTTTAGAACCATGAATTTGAGAAAAACGTAATATTTTCATCACTCATTCACCCACTATCGCCTATACTTACTGTATTTTTACAAACTTTAGAAGCTTATTGTGAGCTTTTTTTTTTTTTTTTCTGGGATGCAATATATGTTTGAACTATTTTACATAGATGGGGCATGTAATATCGATGTCAAAAATACCAATATCTCAAAATAATTTTTTGCCAAAAATGTAATGTTTTTGCTAAAATGACCCAAAACCACCTTGGCCCACATTGGCAGTTCCACCTCATACCTAACTTAATGCAAATGATATCTTAATATATTTTTTCAGCTCAATTTGAGAATAACCTATGCATGTTTTGAATGCTTAGCTAAAAGTTTAACTATTTTTAAGGTTTTAAAAACATGAATTTGAGAACGCATATATTCACCCAATATCGCCTATACTTACTGTATATTTTACCAACTTTAGAAGCTTATTGTGGGCTTCTGGGACGCAATATATGTTCGAACCTATTTACATAGATGGGGCATGTTATATGGATGTTAAAAATACCAATATCTCAAAAATCATTTTTTTGCCCAAAAATGGTATGTTTTTGGCTAAAATGCTCCAAAAACCACCTTCGGCCACATTGCAATTTCACATCATGCCTAATCTGAAAGTAGACATAATAAGCTTTCCATTGATGATGTAGGTGTATGTAGGGTGGGATATTTAAACCCTAAAATAAGCCACTTTGGGGAATTCCACTACTCTCCTAAATGGGCCTAGACTATTATTTAAACCAATTGAAGAAATTTCTATTTTGTGAAAATGTTCCAGTGCCGCTTTAAATATGTTTGGAAGTTTTACCAATAACCTTTTGTGGAATCGTTTTCTTCAAATACACAAACAGTTAGTGAGTACGGAGCAGAAGGACGCAAAACCAGTTAGGTTTCATAACATTTTCAAATAATTTGCTATTTCAACCCATTAATCAGAATGATTTTGAGATTGTTCAACTTTTGGTGTTTGAACGTATTTCGGAGTTAGTATCTGTATAATATTGCATTTCAATTCATGTGTCAAGGAGAAAGTACAATGTTAAATGAGTCCCTGCCATATTCTGCAATACACCTAGTATTTTGAAGCTGCTGAAAGTGGAAGAGCGTCAGATACGGTCACGCATACTTATATGTCACAAGGTTCGCCGAATGAGCCTACTAATACTACATCTGCTGAATCTTCTGGAATTCAAGTTGCAGGTAATGCTTAAAAAACAAACGAGATAATCGGAAATTTACCAGGGTTGAAAGGGAAATGGTACAGGTGTGGGCGGCCCTTAAAACCTCAATTTCGCGCTTTTACAGCAGTTACTAAGATCATTTGGAAGCATAATTTAGTTCTTAAAGTCCCCTTTTTGGAAAACTTTTGCATCAGAAGCTAAATTTTAGCCAAATTTTAGTTCCAAAGCCAGCAATTTCAAAATTTTAGTTCCTAAGGCCCTACTTTTAGAGGCAAAATCAGTTCCTAAACCCCAAGTTAAGAAATCGGGCCGCACTTCCCTACCTGAAAAAAGTTGAGTGCCCTGGGCTCGGATTAAGGTTTGACATCACATTGGAACATCATGTAAGAACTAAATCGGTAGTTTTAATCATTTGCTTTTAAATATGGCAACTTAATGTCAACAATTATATTTAACTACAATGTAAACGTTTTTTTAGTCCACAAGATATGAGCAAATAAGATTGGAACCTTAACATTAAACAAGAATAACTAAAGAACAATGAAAATTGTGATTCCGAAGATATTTTAACGCCTTTAATAAAAAAATATTAAAATGCATTTACATGGCGCTCTACAGAGAACACAGCGCCTCTTAAATATGACCATACTCACTAACATTTGCGTCACTAGATTCCTTTGTCATACCTTGTCGTATCATTGTAGCAATTCTTATTAAATTTATAACAGCTGGATAATTTACATACCATATGTTTTCTTATTTCCATAGATGGGACTGATGAATCATACGCGTATGCGTATACAGAGTTTAACGCCACGTCGTCAGAAGTGCAGCTTCGGAGCACTAAGTACATAAACATTGTAATGTATATTTGTCTTAAACAAAGTCAATACTGACAGTGCTTGGAGATTCCCAGCCATTTTTGCAAACTCCTGATATTTCGAAAGGTTCCCCAACAAACACTTAATATGTTAAGTTTTTGAAATTGACTATTTTTACAGTAGAATTTATGAATATTCCTCATACCTTTGTAACAATATTTAGACATGATAAAATCTTGATTTGAAACTACATGTGCTTGGTACACTAAGTTGGTAAACATGAGTATAGAGCTGCAACCAGGAATTATAAGGGGGGGGGGAGTGCGGGAGGTCGAAAAACTGGACCCTTTTTGAAAGAGTGGACCTCACTCCCATATAGGTAAATGCCATCATCAGACAAACGAACAATCATGATGTTGCACCCTTCATACACCAGCTATATAGCGCGAACAAAGGGAGAGAACTATATAACTGATGCTCAAAGGAACTCCAACCTGGAGTTACCTACTCTATTCATTGTGGATGATGTGACCTAGTGTATATTGATTGTCTCAGGCTAAACGTTTAGGGACTGATTTTGGCTTTAAGGTCTTCAACAGGTCAACTGGGCAAATGACCGTCTGGAAATTAATCTCTTATGTACCCTGTCTCTGGGTCTGGGACCTCTAATGACCTCCAGAGAATTTTCAACATATTTGGAATATCACAAGGCTCATTGTTGAATTTGAGATCAATTGAAGCAAGTTGAAAACTTGATCTTTGACCCATGAACTGTGGTGTATGGGTCAAGACAAGAACCGCTGTGCACCTAAAATTCTCTAAGCATACCAATGATGGATCTGCACTTTTCGAAAGTTAAAAATAATTCGAAGTAAATTTCAAATGAGCGTCAAACGTGATTATAGCATTGAAGTCCTGTCTCAAGCCTGTCTATCAATCAGTGTTGCTCTTAGTTTTTGTTAAAATAGGCGATCAAATATGCTTTCAAATCTTGTACATGTTGAAAGTCGCGTAAGTATTGTCATAGAATAAATTTATTTGATTAGGTACAACTTTTCAGATTGTTCAGATTTCTGAAGATTTTAACTGATTTTGCTATTGGGCTATGAATTTATAATGTAATTTGTACAATCTTTTCTGGTGTTTTTCGGAAAATTTAAGGTAACCGATGATAACAATATAATATGTGATACCTATCTATGTTATATTGCATTTTTTAAATTTATACCACATTCTACCATACCACCAAGGCCTTATGAAGATGCTCAAAGTGAAGGAGTGTCCGATACGATCACGCCATACTATATGCTAAAGGAGTCTACTACATCTGCTGAATCTTCTGGAATTCAAGTTGCAGGTAATACTAAAATGAACGAGATAATAAGGTATTTAATGGGAATAAAAACCAAGAAAGATATCAAGGGACGGTTGAATTCAAACTCATATGTGTCAAGACTGCAATTATTGGTGTATGTTAGTATTCCTTTACTCAATACCAGCAAACAGGGTGATAAATTTGACAAAAGGAAATAAAGAATCGCACGTTGAGTTCTGGTTCAAATTAAAGAGACATGAGGACATTTCTAGAAAGAGCGCCCCCAATTTTTTTTCGAACCATTTTTGTTTGCATATTTGGAATGCTTAACAATGTATTAGATCACACCTGAAGTGAATAAGCCGAATACCCCATCTTATAAATAAGATGATGATTTAGTATACAGGAAATCAAAGCATGTTTTTTTTTTTATAGAATCAAGTTTGCGGTGGTCTTTTGTACTTGTTTGTCCAATAAACCTTCGAAACGTTCTTGGTAGCTCAAAATATACTCCTGTCACTTTAAGGGGCGTTGTATATTAATATGGGTTGACGTTTTTCTTGCCAACATAATTTCGATCTCGGGCAATCATCATCACCATCATCATGGTGCCGATAGCAGCATTACTGGACTTGCAGAAACTGTTATCCTTCATTAGAGATGCTAGTTTTGAAGTATTCCCCAATCCTCTGGGAGAACCTGGACATAAGTGTTGTGCCTGGTACCTGGTGATCTATGTTTAAGCTCCCAGAGTAAGAACGTATTTTCTACTTTTTCTTTGTGGCGATAAAAACTCAGTCTGCTGTCTCGCACTTTAGCGATGACTTAGGAAATATCTCCATACAGGTCCTTGTTCGGTACATTTTGGCCACGCGCCACTAAGGATTAAAAAAAGGTATAGTTTGCCCTATATGTGGACTATAGTTTAATAGTTATAGGGCAATAAATGTTCAAGGTCATCCTGGGGTAAAATTTCAGAATGCTCCGATCCTTTTCAAAATGGTCCCAAATTCTTCATATAGTCGCAAAGGACCAGTAAATATAATAACTTGCACTCAGTTCACCGTTGCCATCATTTCAATATGGGGTCATTAATGCTTACCATCTAATTTACATACTAAAATGACAAATGCAGATTGAGAAGCAGAATTGGTCGATCGAAGGTTTCCTTGCAGATGTGGGGCTACCTGGAAGCAGATCAGGACACTACCTGTGGTTGTGGAACAGCACCACAGCCAATGGAACACATCTTGGTGTGCCCACTGCTGGAGCAACAATGCACAAACAAGGACCTTGCGGAATTCAGTGAAGCAGCCAGACGTTGTAACTATCTCTGGCTGGATCATATTTGAGAACCACAGTGTTTGGACACGATAAGAAGAAGAAGAACACATATCTGGTGTACTTTTATAGCGAAGGTATTCAAGGCTTGTTTCGGGATCATCGTCTACTGATAATATACTCATGAAAAAATTGACCAGCAATTATTGGCGTAAAAAGCTTTTGTAAAAGACATACCGGTTGACCCTCCTTCCTCGTGACCCTGATGAATTTAACAGTCTTTACGGAATAAAGTGCATCATCACATGCACTTTTCCGTAAAGGCTGCTGAATTCATGTGGGTCATCAGTGACCCTAGGGTCACTAAATGGCCAAGCCGCTATGACTCTCTATCATTGCTTAGGAGCAACTTCAAAACTCACACGCTGGCTGACCGGCGGGTCATGGAGGTATTTCATTGTTTATAGCAATAGAAATCAGTTACAATCGGAAATAACTGCTTGGCATCAGCGGGTAACCAGTGGTTAAGTTTTGAAGGCCTACTACAAGTAATTTAAACCCTTTGATCCCTGAAGGCGACTGTGGCCGTTCAGATATCAACAAATTTCATATTTTTCAAAAATTTCAAAAATGCACGTCAATGAACATATTCAACATAAAAATGCATTCAAATGAGTACAAAGAAGCATACTCTTGGATCAATGTTTTTTGAGATTGTTCCCAAATGACCTAATGACATTATGTGTCATAACTATACAGAATCTACGTAAGGGTTACGGGTTGACAGCACATTGAAACACCATGCAAAACTAAAAAAAAGGGGATCATATTGAAATAAGTCAATAGTCTAGGACACCCGCACCCGTTTCAGATATAATTGGCATTATGATTACCTAGCGACTATTGTATTTGAGCGATTTCTTTGTGTGTTCTTTCCGACGCAACATAAATGCTGTTTGTGCCAACTGCTTCACATGTGCTGTACAAAGTTTGTGACCAGTGGTCACCTACTAGTCAGTATGGTCATTTTCGCCAAAATATAAGAAATTCTTCTCCTAGAAATAGAACGTGCTGATCATGTCACTCATGCACATGTATGTCTGTGGGTGTAGGCCTACGCAGATTTTGGATCAGTGGTAGCAAGTGGTTCTTTCGGCCATTTTGGCCAAAATCTTATGGAAATCTATAAACATCTTCTTTTCCTGCAAATAGGTGGTCCTTATCATTAAATGTGCGTGTTCCGATTGTCCATGGGACTCCCCTGATATACCCGGAAGTAGTATCAATTTTGATATCGGATGAAAAGGCGTATTTTACTCATTATCGTCCTGAAATTTGAGCCCTCAAATCCATTTAATTCTCAAGATATAAACAAAAACCGCCGTTTTAATGGTAAGCCATCAATATTAGCAAGTATTGAATAAGGCTTTGCATTATTGCTTCTACCGTCAAAACCGCAAGCTTATTTCACACGGTACTTGATAGGGCGTACGTGAAAGTGCTAGGCTATCATGTCAAGTAGAGAACACCATAGACATAAATCGGAACAAGCACCTTCAAGCACAAGCTTTACATATTGTCAGTTCTTGTGGGGTGTAAACAGATTATTGGTTAGTGGTTATCTAGTGGTCATTTCGGTCATTTCGGCCCAAAACAACAGAATCTTCTTTTCCTACAATAAGAGGTGCTGAATATAACATGTATCGCATTTAGTCAGTGCACGTGGTGTATATGGACTGTAGATCACTGGTCTTTTAATGAGCACAGTTTAACTCTAAGTATTTTATTATCGTAAGACTAAAATGCACAAGCAATCAACACAGAGTTAGATTTTTTGGCGAGATGTAATTTATTGTCATGGTTTCCATTCAAGACGCTTCTTCCTTCGATAGTCGCTTATTGTTATGCGATCGGAATAATTTGCCTTAAATAACAATAACAACTTAAAGGTCAAACTTATATTAAGCTCCAATGTACGTTGTCTTTAAAAGTTTTTTAAGTCCACAAGATGTGACCAAATACCAGTAAAACCTAAGAATTTGCCTAACAAAAATGACACCATGATAATATTAAACAAGAATAAACAATAACAACAGCGTCACTATTGATTCCTCACACATTTACACATCTTTAATTATGACGATAATTCATAAACCTTTGTGTCACTAGATTCCTTTGCAGGGCTGCGTCGTAACATTTTAGTAATTCTTATTAATTGTATATAGTTGGATGATTTACATACCTTATTTTTCTTATTTCCATAGATGAATCTGATGAATCCTATGCGTACGCCTATACAGAGTTCAACGCCGCATCGACAAAAATGCAGTTTCAGAGCATTAAGTAATTTAACATTGTGTATTTGTCTGACACAAAGTCAACAATCCCAATACTTGGATATTTCAAGCCATTTGTGCAAACTTAAGATTGCATAGGATTTCGAAAATGTTCGCTAACAAACATTCAATACTACCTGACTATGGTGTTTTTTAATTTTACTTTTTAATGTAGAATTAAGGAATATTCCTCAAATCTACAACACATTTGTAAGGTGTTAAAGGGCCATTCTTCGGGAAGTCACACACGTCGGGAACTTTACTTGCCCTCCATGACAAAACAACCAATCTAGAGGAAGTGGAAACATTATTTTTGGCTATGTTTTGTCCAAACCTAACCAAAATATTTTTCCTTTTTCGCTAGATTGGCTGTTTTGTCATGGAGGGGAAATAAAGTTCGGTCATGTGTGACTTCCCGCAGAATGGTCCTGAATTACATCAATATCGTGCTTTGTAGACTCATTTGTAGCTGTAACATTTATAGAAAATCACATTTTAAATTTCGATTAAGGTACCGGTGAGTGCGATTTGGTAGGTTTTAAATTTTGAGTGGCGTACACGTTATGAGGAATTAAAAATTCCATATCTTGCTTTTTTCATATAAAGCGACTGTTCTGAAAATGCCAACCGACCTTCAGATGACGGCTCTTGTCTCACCCCAAAGAAGCCCGGCAAGTCCAATAAGGAACACAGTAAAAGTACAACCAAATAAAAGAGAAGACCAGGCACAAATGTATGTGAACTCAAAGGTTGTGAAACAAAACTTGAACAGGTGTGTATGTGAATTAAAGTTTTGGTACCAGCAAGTTTCTTTTGTATATAAAAATTTAGACATAAAACAATCTCAGCAAGAGTTCGTCTTAAAGGTCCATCGACACAGCTGAGTATGTTTAAAGCATGTCCATGGACCTTTAAGTGTTGGTTTTTGTACAATTTCTATGTAATATGGGGAATACCTCAGTGCTATAGGTCCGTACAATGACATCACAATCTTAATCCACTACCAAGTAACATGCTTTTCGTACAGATTTTGAAAGCACAATGCCAGTGCTTTGAACTTGCACACCATTGCTATTAATCGGAAGGGTAATGTGCTTTTGCCAGGTAGAAGATATAAGGGACCTTATCATGAATTAAGGTCAAATAAGACAAATACGTCGGCTAATAATGCATTGCGCGAACTCTGTAGTTTCCCATCATGCCGTGCGGTGATTTGGTAACGATACTGATGAGTGATGATTTATGCTATTGATGCATATGCATTTAACTAGTTCGTATTTTGGAGCATATGCGTCTGGTGCTTTATTCATTGCGCTGCGTATCCCGCTGAAGGTGCATGTGCTCGCTGGGGGCATTGGCTGGGGTATGTCAATAGATCTTCTGTGTCGGAGCTAGCCATAGAAATGGAGCTAGCAGACAACGTCTTGGTTCAGAATGAAACAATGAAACCAAATGAAATCTGGACAGCTATTCATACCTTTAAGATGCTCTTTGGTTCAACAGCCCATAACCCGGGCCATAACTTCTTTAGTACATAGGGAATTAAGTCATTTTAAAAAAAAATGAGTTTATTAATGACACTTTAACATCATTGCTTAAAAGAAATGCTGCACTCTAAACTTTTTACAATATAGGGGCGTCTTTTGGGTGTCTTTTTTGACACACACTATATACTAAGGTGTAGTTACCATGCGCGACAATTAATTAGGAAACAGCTAAATTAACCTTAAAAGGCGATGGATCACCAGCTCAGTGTGAAGAGATTTATTGGACATAAATTACATTATACCCTTTGCATCCACTTTGTATCACGTGCTTTATTCCGTTACCTGAAAAAGCATATGATGCAGAATAGGTGCGAAGATATAATGTAAATAATAATAATAATAATAATTTACGACATTTGTATAGCGCCTTTTTCCAAGGATTCAAAGCGCAAGCCTATTATTATTACGTTGCCATCAGGAAATCATCACAATCATTTCGCTTCATCTGGGCTGGCAGCCGGCCAAGCGCACATCCCCATCCGCACTTAGATTGTAATATTCCCCATAACTGCTCCCCATATTTCGCTTGGGTAGACGAGGCAAATGAGATTAAGCATCTTGCCCAAGGACACAAAACACGTTGACCACAGTGGGAGCTCGAACTCACGATTGTGCCCTTTATTGTCCTATTGTCAAATATGTGGCTCCTTTTTCAATTGTAGGCATGACTAAGGAATGTCTAAGTTGTTCTATTTTAACTCTGCAATATTATTACGATTTATGTCAACTCTTTCATATGTTTTGCACATTTTACAGGAGCGGCCGAGCTGTCGATTCAAGGAAATAGAAAGCTTCCGTTGAATAGTTACGCCATCATTGTACTCTACAGGAGCAAATAAAACACAAATTAAGTTGTCGACTTTTCTGAAAGTTTTTACCGTCTTTTGTGTCAACAAAAATAAAATATTATGCGGAAAAAGTGACGCCATATACCAATGCGCGGGGGAAGTGAGACAAATCCTTTTTCTTAGCATAAGATGAGGATAAATCTATATTTGAATAGTATATAGATGTATATTAAATGTACAAAAAAGTAGTATGGAAGCATTGTCTATACTCTACATGTGACGAATTGTATAAAATGAACTGTATAAACCAAAGTAGAATAAAGGATTTAGATCAGTAAAATTCCATGCGATGAGTTGTATTGTCTTAAACATACATGTAGGATGAAAATAAGTTTTGCTATAGGAAATGTGATAATTTTTTATTCGGTATATTCATTTTCGATTGCATTTTATGAATGTACGAAAAAGTGAAGGGAAAGAAAAGGAATTTTCTCATTTACTACTTATTTCTTTTATAATACTAGGGCGGTTGAAAAAACTCTTGAGTATATGGGGAAAGTCAAATGGGATAGATAGATGGTGTCAGGAGAGGGGGAAGATAACGAGAATGTATAGAATGTATGTATGTGTGTGTGCGAACGCGAGTGTGTGATATAGGTGATATCTAAACATCCGTGCAGTGATGCCATAACATTGATGCAGCTCTTACGCCCGCGTCAAGATATGCCGTCTTTGTGCGCGCGTGGAAAAACGCCGTCGCTTTCAGCCAGCGCTCGCGTTTAATGGTGCGACCATCAAATCTCGCGCTCACGTCACTGCACGGAGGTAGGGAAATGGAGTATAGTTGGAATAGAAGTATCGTACTGGGACAAGGAACATTGTGGACATAGATATCAAATTCTCAAAGATAACATCTTAAAATTCATATGATCTTAAAGGCACTATCATGATTTGCTAAATCAGAAAATCGAAAAAATCATCAAAAATCAGATTTTGAATGTTTGTAATCAAGTACAGTATCTAAACAATACCTGACAAATGATAGGGCCAGAGCTA
>JAMKCH010016009.1:0-45602 GCA_023653785.1 Ophioderma brevispina
CTGTGAAAATTTTTTGGGACCGGCGGTCCCACGGATTTTACGTGCTATACAGTCAGTAAGGTATTTATACTATTAATTTTGAAAAAATATACACCGACATCGCCGGGAGGAACAATATTGGCGGGGGATTTCCCTAAGAATGTGTCATGTTTACGAACTAGATGCGAAATAAATGAAAACAGTTAAACTGTAAATTTTCCGGGATTTATGCATGCGAAAGTGGCACAATTCATCATGGAATTTTAAGCATTTGTTGAGTGTATTACTTGCGAAAATTTAATACTGGGAAGTCGGGCGGGATTTTTCGGGGATTTTTTGCGCGCATCCAGCTGGACGCGGTAGCTCAATGAAAATCTAATTTAATGCGTTCCGAAACGGCAAAATGAGCGTCCTGGACGCCAAAAATGCAACTTAGTGCGACCCCTGTACATGGTTCATATAAAAGTCAAAATATTAAAAAAGACAAAAAAACAAAAAAAGTGGCATAACCAGAGGGGCAGATTCCCCTTGTGGAGAATTTTGACCCCTTTCCCTCCTGAAAAATGAGTGAATTCGGCACACCGTGCCAATTTAAGTTGAACAACACCAGTAGGCCATACTATATAACAAATGTTAATATTTGTATTCCACAAATAATATATGCGCCCTCTTTGCCCCCCTGAAAAGAGCTGGTTATGCCACTGTCGGTAATTCATGTTTGGGTGCTAGGCCTAGCGAGTTACCTCAAGAATATGTCTCCTGTAACCATGGAGTATTTATAATTGTCACTGTACAGCAACTGAATTTTCAAGAATGGATAAGAACCACAGATCTCGATTAAAGGCTAAGAGGGAACTGTTAGCCAAATTTCCCCTTTCATTGCATTTAATATCATATTAATGGTATGGTACACTGGTACATTTTCGAAAATTTGGCACGGCAAAATTTTAGCATTGACTTACATGTTCATCAATTTTCATTGATTGCCCACTCTGCCAACAGAGCATTCAATTGGATTCAGGCTTCATAAAATGTAAATGGTGCACCCGCAGCAGGAGTACCCATCTCTCGCTCTGGCATTTGGGCCAGAATCAATCATATCATGTTGATGGGGGAGTGCACAACTACTCCAACAAGCAGTGCTTTCTTTAACTAAACACTTATTGATCAAGATATTGGTGTAAATTGGATCATTTGGTGAATTTAGATTGTACTTTTGGGTGATATTGGTATTGTTCTTCGTGGACTTGTAAATGAAAATAAATTTTTAAAATTACCATTATTTGAGAGACTACTAAGTGATAAGTGATTTCATGTTGTTTAACCAATATAATCTGAGCCATTTGTGATACTCTAGCTACAGAATAGGCCTCTGAAGTTTACAGTTATGGCATACATGTACAACTCGGGCTTCTGCCTTTTGCAAAATGCCATGCGTGTTGGACAAAATTTGGAGCATCTTCAACAAAGACTACAGGAGTATTAAGAAGGCACAGTACAAAATTGTGCGGATATTGAAACACATGTTTTTGGACTCGCTTGTATCGATTATATCTTTGTCCTTGCCTTCCTATAGCAGAGGATATTTGCTGGAGACAATTGTGAATTGATGTCTTTAAAAGGCATGGGCGATCACTTATACCTCGTGCCCAGAAACCCTCATTTTACCGAAGTCGTCACAATTTGGGTATCATTAGAAAGCTACTATTGTTATCATTACCCTGTGAAAGCTTAGGGCTAAGGAATTTGGTTTGGATATGAGGACAATATGCCCCAATTTGGTGGACCAATAGTAACTTTACACAGTAATCTATGGGGATTACAAAATCACGTTTTAGCTTGCACATGAAAGGGAATGAAATATTTGGTGCCAAACTTTACAGATGGGGTTTTTGGGTGTGAGGCCATTCTATCAATATAAAAACTTCATATACTTAATTGGGCCATCCCCCTTTAATATATCTTTTTTAGATGACAAGGTTTTTTTTAGAAATTTTAAAAAAAAATATGAAGATGACACCTGTTTTTTCTAATGCCTGAGCCCCTCAAAATCACGTTTCACCGCAATTGCAAATAGCACTGAATTAGACCGCCAAAACCACTTTCTCATCATTTTTTTTACATTTAAGTAAATAATAGAAAGACTATGAACTGGAATGATACCAAAAGCCTATCTCTAGCACAAATATTTGCCACAAAAACTACCAAAAAATTAACCCAATGGATTCTAGGTTTTATTAGAAAATCTAGTTTTGTAGTGTTGCAGTTTCCACTCCTGCAGGAGTGTTGTACTAAAATACCCCAAAAAGATAGAGGAATTAATAAGAGGCCAAAGACATACAGGTTACTATGTAAAGGCTAACTTAAATTTGCACATAACTAATTTTCAACACATGTGTCTATTAGATGAATATAAGAGACTTGATGCTCATGATATTGAACCATAAAGTCACGACCGGTCAAAACAGGGTGAATGCCGTGGGAATCAACTCCAGGTGTGTTTTCTTGTGTTGAAACGCCATTTATGTCATCTGCTGAATTAATGTCTCAGCAGTCATTTAATATCCACTCACTTGTTCAACCATAAGGGTGCTGATTTGGGCTTAATCCATTTCAGGTGCGGCTAATGTATGTACAAGCTTTACAACCAAGCAAAAATATCAATTTTGAAACAATCTTGAGGGCACACATTTTTCAAAATGTGCCCAGTGTCATCTTAAGATGGTCAGGTTTACAATGTGATAATTTATTTTTTACCTTCGCAATGTCTCAGTGAGCCTGCTCATTCTCTTTGGTCAATTTATCCACATCAGCATTCAATCTCCACCACAGGGGTCAAAGTTCTCTGTTTTGGAGCCATCAGTGCCTCCTCAACTCTAAGCGCTGTAATTGAGATGAATGTATTTGTTATAGCTATGTAATAAATTACAAATACCTACCATTACAATTTCAAAAATAACATGAATCAATAATAAATTCAATGGAAATTTATTGTGAAGGAATATATTATTTTCATTATACTGCCTTGTTCATGAAATGTTGAGCTATCTTTAACTCAGCGATACCAATACTGAAAGGGAAATAAATATGACAGGTTGATTGAATTAGAAGTCACGCTTTTTAATCGTACCATAATAATCACTTAGAAACTTGTTAAAAACAATTGCGTATTCTACACACTAAATAGATCTGTTTCGCCTTGGCCGTAAAGGTTTTGGAAAATAGGTCAAAAAAAACTGACAGTTTAAGTTAAAAATCTGATAAATAGTAGAAATATGGCTGACCCTTGACTTTGATTACAAAACATCTGTTCTTGTGTTTCAACAAAATAAACAAAAAAAATGGTGACATTACATTGTTATGAGGCTGAAAGGTATTTGACGGTTAATTAATGACCATTAATGGATAGGCAAATGCTTGATTGAGCATTTCAATGACCATTGATTCGATGGCTCGATGGCTATATTAGGGTGTTGGAATGGAAGACATGCAAATGAGATTTCTGTTGGGCTGAAGGCCTTCAGCACATTTGTGACACCATTACAAACCAGCAACAGTTGAAGTGACTTATTCCTCATTTGATCAGAGTCAGTCACAGAAATCCAAAACCCCAGGTCAGTCATCTTAACAATAAAAGCAAGTAGAACTTTAGTTGCCTTTATGTAGATAATCCCAACTAGCCAAGACAAATGCTTATCACACCTGCTTTGTGCATCTCTGTAGGATTCTTTACTTGAGTCAACAAGACTGGAATGCTAACAGTGGCATGTGCTTTGTGTAACAGTTGTCTGCCTGCTTTTGTTGGGTGAATTTAAATAGCGAGGATAACAAAAAAGGTCTTAAAAACTGATTAATTTCTTATGTGATTGAAGGTATTCAAAACAACCTTTATTGCAAAAAGGGGTGCTTGTCACTGCGACGTGTGGCTTTGGGTTTGTAATGGTGGGTCACATTTACCAATGTTTACGAACAGCCAAAATACTGGACGTTGGTGTATTTATTCAATGCAGTGAGGACAATTGTGAAAATTAAGGCATGACATAGTGTGTGTCTGGAAAAACATATACATTGTATAGAATAAGAATAAAAAGTGGCCATAAAGGGGCTTGTTCCGATCGCCTTCCGAAGTAGTATCAATTTTGATACCCGAAGAAAAAAACCATATTTTCTGAATTTGTATCAGAAATTTCAGACTACAAAGCCCATTTGTTTGCCCAAGATACAGATAAAAATTAGTTTATGGGTAACACAGGAGATTAGCACAGTAGTAAATAGGGAAGTGGAAAAGGAAGGAGTACGGAGAAGAGGAAAAGGCGAGGGGGGGGGCAAACGTAAGGAACAGTGAAACTACCTGGTGGTATATGTAGGCAAGTGGGCAGCTCTCATATCAAATAGAGAAAAAAAAGCATGAAAGCATAATTCGGACAAGCATTTTAACTGCTGATGTGATTGACATTGATGTCAGGAAAGGCATCCGGAAGGGCATCCACTCAACTCTATCTTTTGCTCCAATAAATCCTCACACAGCAGATTGCTGAGTGTGAATATGAGTTGATTCCACCCCTTTAGCGGGGATAAAAACGGATTTAAAACTTTGGTTTTACTACTACTACTACTTAGGCATTTCTATTATCAAGCAAATTCATGATAACTTGTTTCCACCATAATTTCCAGAATTTTTTTAGCATTATGCCACAGTATGCTCATTTTCCTCAAACCCGAGACAAATTTCTGCAAAAAACGCATGGAACTGTGGAAAATGGTTTGAAGAGGAAAAAATACAAAAATGTTTTTATTATTATCAGTAATATCAATTTTGAGATTTAGGGTGAAATAGGCAAAACAGAAAAAAAAAGTTTTTTAAAATGTGGTTGTATAAGTTTTCATGGGAGTTCCTCATCAAAATATCAAAATGTATGAGGGTACAGTACACAAACATCTCCCCACTGAAATGTGTGTTATAGATGCTCCAAAGCATCATTTATAGATGCAAATTCCATGAAATTTGACATTTTTGTTAGTAAATACATGGAAATACATTTTCAAAACCAGTACCTTACAAAATGGTGGCAAATAATAAAAACAGCAAACTAAACTATATATCTTCATTCATTCTTACATTCAACAGCATTGCCTGCAAGTTGGCTCAGGATCAGTCTGGGATCAGTAGGTTTCTGAAAGTCATGAAAACAAAGTGAACAAAATAGAAATGCTATTTGGCAAACATCACTTATTATATAACACCTAAGTAGATCCTTGTCATTTGATTGGAGGATTCTCGGTCACATGTCATTAAATAAATGATATATTGTATGCTTACATCACATACTGTGCATTTTTGTTCCATAAGTTTCGTTCTATTGCACGCCTCGTGCGTCTTCACAAAATGCGGGTCACCTAATGCACGCACCTATACGGAACTTTGCCGTGGCTATGATGCTATAATGATCAGCGTTGCCTGCGGTGCAGCAGCGAGTCTCGGAACTTGCAGCCTGTGCGTGAGTGAACAATGGAAGCACGATCTTGTTGTTTCTGGCGGCAAAGTTATGTTTTTAGCCGGGGTTTTTAGCAGGATCTACGTGGAATTCCCGGCCATGGAGGTTTCTTCAGACCAAGTTTTAAATGCAGTGACTATAGCAAGTAGTAGTAGACGGTAAATTAAAGTCAACATTTAGGCTTAGCTCTGCAGAGCTAGGCCCTGGGTCCGTAGCAACTTGCTACTTGACAGCCAGGCTAGGGCTAGGCTAGGCTTAGCCTTGCCTAGCATAGTGAAGCTAGTCTGAGCTTAAAATGACAAGGATCTATTTAGATGTTAAATAAAAAACAAATAATGAATGTTTTTCATTCATGCAATGGAAAGAATATTGGTCTTGAGTGCTGCAGCTGAGATCCAAAAATAAACACTGTTATATGACAGATTAGTCAGATGGTTTGTGTGCTAAACATGTTAAGTAGAAACTCTAACTGTTGGGGAAAAGACAATGCCAAATTATATAACACCGAATTTGATCCTTGTCATTTGATTGGAGAATTATCGGTCACACATCATTATCATCAAATAAATGATATATTGCATGCTTACATCACATAGTGTGCATTTTTGTTCCATTCGGCATGCATTTTTGTCCCATACTATTTGTTCTTTTATTGCATGCCTCGTGCATCATCACAAAATCCGGGTCTCCTAATGCACACTTTATGGAACTTTGGCGTGGCTATGATGCTATATTATGATCAGTGCGGTGCAGCAGCGAGTCTCAGAACTTGCCGTCTTTACATGAATGAATGATTGGGCATGATCTTTTTTCAGTTTCTGCCGACAATATGTTTACCACAAGTTAGAATTCCTGGCCATGGAGGTTTGTTTGGGCCATGTTTAATGCAGTGGATGTAGCAATTGATAGGAAAAGGTAAATGTATGTCATTTATTTTAGACTTAGCCCAGCCCGGGCTAGGCCTAGCCCTGGCCTGGGCCTTGGCTAGCCTAAGCCTAGACTCAAACTCAAGAAAGATAAAGTCAGAGCTTATTGACAGGGATCTACTTAGATGTTATATAAAACAAATAATGAATGTTATTCATTCCTGCAATGGAAAGAATATTCTCATTTGTAGAAAATTAAATGTTCCACATGTTGCCTCATTGAATGGAACATTTCATCTTTTATTCTTACCATTGCACTCATAAACATTCATTAGTTGTATAACATGCAGCTCCTTCTGAGACTGTTTAATACATTTAAAACAAGCATGCATGAGCATAAAATAGTTCAAATTTTTTTATCTCCCTTTCCCTTTACTCCTTTTCAATAATTAATAACAACTTACTTCTTCTACCACCAAGTTCTGAATTTGTCTGATCTCATGCCCAGTGTCCAACAATCCTACAAAAAAACAACAGTTTTTAACATTGAAGATCAAATTTACCTTTGGCAATGAAAATTGACATGGGTATAATTTTCTGCATTTTTTCAAAATTAAAGCTGAGCTGAGCAAGATGATTGAAAAAAATTGTAATCAATCACTGTTTTTATACTTCAATTGAGCCCCCAGGTGCTTGCAAACTCCAACACATACATCACTTTTGTCCCCAGAGGGTGTTTTGAATCAATCCCACAATGCATTGCAATGTGCCTATACTGTACTGTACTAAACATATTATCAGTACTTAGGGATAAAAAGTGTTCCAAAAGCTTAAGAACCACAAGAAATTTCATGATCATGCTAAAATTTCCAAAGTACTAATGTTTTGTGGACTAAAATGAGCATAAAAGTCAGGGCTTTTATGTGTTAAGAATAAGATTTTTGTGGGATCACATGACCCTATTGAGGTGAAATTTCCCAAAACTGGTGCATTGTGGGATTGACTCAATACACCCTCTGGTTGTCCCCTTTCAAAAAATACCATGTTCCCCAGGAGACGTGTCATTGTGGTTTGTAAATGGGTCACAGATCAGTTGGGGTCATCAGAGGTCAATCTGTGCACAGTTAGTCGGCAAGTCACCCAAGTACTATTGTTCACAGCGAAAATTGTTGAACAGGGTCATTTTACATGGGCTTTCACAAATACAATAGGCAAACGACCTTGCTATTGTCCACATTCCCTGCACACGTCTGCAGTTCAAATCGATGAAAATCAGGCCCATGTTATAGTATATGAGAATTGAATTCCGTGATGCCAGTAAATGCCAAATGTTATACATTTACGAGGGACTTCGCTTTCTTAAAACAGAGTAATATGTGCCACAAGACACTTTTTTGTAGCACACAATTCAAGTAATGATTTGAGTGCTTTAAAAATTTGTGCGGATTTCTGTAACTCAGAGAACACGGCTTTTCAAAATTACAATCAACGCTTTTAATTCGTTTAAAATTTGTTTAAATTTTTTAACCTTTTTTATATAATATTTTTATGTCATATTAGACCAACCTAGATATGTAGTTGACATCCCGCAACAATAATTACAACAAGGCGAACTCGTTTTTACGTGATGCCGTAAAAACTCTTCCCAGCCGAATGTGGCGATAATTAACATGATAGATGCAACTTCAACACCCCACTCCATCAATACCTGCAACACTCCACCCCTTCCCAACACCCCGCAAAACTCACCCCATCCCCAACACCCCGCAAAACCCCACGCCCTCGCAACACCCCACAATCCCCACTCTCATCACAAACCTCCCCAACTCTCATCCCCAACACCCCGCAACACCCCCCAACACCCTCCTTCAGAACCTCAACACCCCAACCCCAATACCCTGTAACACACCTCCCCTTTCCAACACCCGCAACCCATTCCCATCCCCAACACCCCGCAAACACCCTCATCCTACCCAACACCCCATAACACTCCAAACCCTCCCCAACACCCGCACACCCCACCCCTCCCCAACAACCCGACAAACTACCTTACCCCCTCCCCCCCAACACCCCCGCACTACCCAACCCCCCTCCCCAACACCCCGCAATACCCAACCCCCCTCCCCACACCCCGCAACACACCACCCCCTCCCCAACCCCTCACCCTCTCTCACCAAAGCCCATCAGTAGTCTCATGTAGCGAAGGGAATTTGCTATCAGATGTACCGTTTAGAGATACAGCAATTACACAATTTAATAGCTCATTTGCATACCTAAGCCCGCATATATCACATACTTTCAAATTGCCAAAAAAGACGTGCCTCATGATAGGCTTTCATGCAGTGCAGGAATTTTGAGATCTGAGGTTACTGTTTCAACATGAAGCAAAAACTACGCTGATTTTGCATATAATTAGCTCATTTGCATATCATTATGCACGAAATAAGCCGAAAGCTAATTTGGTCAAGAACTCTCAGCCCCCTCTTCCACCAAGTACATCATTATACGCCTTAAGAACTCCAGAAAACTTTGTACACAGGCCTTGCAGGACAACATTCTCATAAATTATGCAAATTCGAGACTTAATTAGGAAATTTTACGCCCAAAATCTACATCAGGTCGAGAACTCATCAGCCGCCTGCCTCTTTCCACCAGTTACATCATTGTCACCCTTAGGAACTCCAGATAATCGTATACAACCTGGGTTAATTTTTGATTCACGGACGGACAAAGGACGGCAACGAACGGAGGGACAGGACGGCCGCTGCTCATTTCATAGTCCTTCCGAACTCGTTCAGGCCGGGGGGGGGGGATTCAATAAGGCTTTTTCACACATGAGCCGGTGATCGATGAACTTTTGCATCGATCCACGTTTTTGAAGACTAGTGCAGCGTTTCTGAAGACTAGACGCGCAGGTAATAGTAGCATTAGTTACGATGTTGTAAAAAGATTCCAAAAGAAAGGATTAATGCCATTAATGAGCTGCTGCTCTCGCGAAATACTTCTTTTTGACGGCATTTACGGCAGTGGTTGTAGTTGAGCTTTGTAAATGCCTCTAGTACATGCCATCTTTTAAATGATATGATGTCACCTTGGTTGGTTCCACACAGAGTAGTAGTAGGAGTAACCAAGTTATTAAATCCGGTTTTGTCCCCGCATAACCGGGGGTCGGCCGGATTCACCTAAATTCGTAGCAACCGCCCTTACTCACTCCTTCCACCTCACCCGACTCAACGCATCCCCCATCTCAAACCAACCCTGCACCAACGCTCCTCCTCCACTTGCTTCCGCCATGTCCTCTTTGGTCGGCACTCTTCCTCAAACCACCCACCTAAACTCAAAAGCCCTTTTTAAAAAATGCCTCATCCTTCCTCAGCACGTGCCCATACATCTTACACCATTCGCCCTTCGCCCAATCGGTCAGCGCTCTTCCCGGACCCAACGTCTGCTTCAAATCCTCAGTCTTCTTCATATCCATCAATTTCACACCACACATTGCTCTCACCATTGCTCTCTGCCCTTCTCAAAATCCCCATCTCATTTTCACTCAGGCACCATGTCTACTCCCAAAAGCATCCTGACTCACACAACTCCTGTTACACCATCCTTTCATCTTCAACGGAAATCTCCAAAGTAACAACTCTCCACATTTTCTAAACTTCACCCACCCATACCTAACTCTGGGCTGTCCAAGCGCACACATCAACCACCCGCACTAATCTGTCACCTAGGTATGTGAAACTCCTTCAATGTTTCAACCTCGTCACACAACTTTCCCCCCACCTCCTCCCCACTCCCTCAACTCCCTTCTTGCATCTCCACACACAACGTCTCTTGCCAAAACGTAGGGTCACTATCTTCATCGTTGTGCATCTCCCATGAAATCCATCCCACATTTCTCACATCCACACTGAATTTGCCCTCGCCCTCTTACCACATATTCCACATGGGTCCACCTTACTCACTAACACCGCCCCCATCCTCCCCACTCACCATCACTTTAGTAGTCCCCAAGGTTTAACTTCAGGCCCTTACTCTCAAATGCCTTTTCCACTCCAAAACTTCTACCTCAAACCCTCCATTGTCTCAACAGTAAAACTAAATAATAAGCATACGCATTATCCCTCATTCAAACCTTCTTTTGCATCTCCGTAACCCATCAACCACAATTGCAAACCACCAACGGAGACAAAAGACATGACCACTGTTCATCACCTATCGCTCCTCCTTCTCACCTCCATACCTTCTCCACACGTTCCTACCTTAACCAATACTCCCATCCCCCCAATCCCTCCTGATTTCCTGCACCACCACAAATTATATGTCTTTATCCTCAACTCCCACCAGCATAGCCCCCTCCCTCTCCCACCTCATGCTGTACACCACACACATAAACCTTCCTCTTCCTTAACTCTTCGCAAATATCTTTTCCCCCACACCTTCCCTCTCATGCTCCCTACATTCAGACTCCCAACCTCACCCGAGCCATCGAGGTTGTTTAAGCCGTCATGATGCAAGCAACGCTTTGCGCGGCCCGGGGTGATTCCTTTCACCTTTCTTCTTATGGTAGGCAGGTGACAACCACCCACCTTCGGGCTGGTTGGTGCTCTTGTATTTGGTCTTCATGAGGATTTTTGGAGCGGTTTTTAAATCGGCGGAGTGCCCTTCCTGACGCCGAACACCAACGTTATCGGCGGTTGGTGGCCCTAGCCTTGGGGGATTCCACCTCCCAAATGCAAGGCCGCATGTAAAGCAGTGCTGGATGATGCCTTAGCTCTCAGAGATGGCGCTCTTACAGGTAGATTTTATTTTTAGTTTTACCAGGGTAACCCAGCTACCTCCTCATCGGTTTTCTTAACAAAAAACATGATGGGGGAGTCGGTTTAGCCGCCGACAACCCGGCCCTGGGAACAGGTAGTACTGGTCTCCGCCTCCTGGCCCTCATAACCTGACCTGACCTGTGAGTTTGAAATGTGAGTTTTCAATTTCTGGAAATTGAACGAACTGAGTAAGGAAATTCAACATGGCGGCTAGATCTTACGTAAGCGCATTTATTAGACAAATGTGTACTGTTATTTGAGGAAGCACAACAGCGAGATGTGTGTCAGAGTTGCGAAGTATTTAATTAAGTTGTTGGCTGGTTTGAAGTCTACAGATAGCGATAGATCGCAAAAGTCGATCGATCACGGCAGTGTGAAATAAGCCTTATATTTTTATAATGAATTCAGGTATTTTTGGACTTTAAATCAGGACATTTTCTAGAGTGTTTTCCACCAGCTATTGAGTGACAGCGATTCCATTGCCTCTCGTGTAAAAAAGAAAAATTAATGCATTTGGCAGGACCTCCTGATTGACTGTGCAAAATCCCATATAAGTCTGGGCCAGTGGTTTTCTGACCAAGTATATGAAGTTAATGATCATTGGGTAAAGAGAGTAATGAAAATATCAAAGCGTTGGCTGATTGATTTTGCTATGATAAGTGCCAGGGGAAATGAGGGGTGGCATTTGAAATGTTATACCTTCTTTTTCCACCAGACCAGCCATGTTTTCTTTAAATCTGTTGAGGGCTCTCAGAAGATGCATGGTTTCTTTGTAAACACTGTTTAGAGTGTTCTTCATTTCTTGTTCCTGCCGTCGCAACCCTGCCTCTCCCCTGCATAGTTAGAGAAAAATTGATAACCAGGGAGTCTAAATATAGGGAGAGGAAACTATCTCACCATCCTTTTTTGCACATAGAGTGACTTATGGTGATGGTTCTGTTAATTTTGTTGAATATTTAGTGCTAATGATTCATTTTAAATGAATATTCAGTGTTATTATCAGTAATACATTCATCAATTGCAAATAGTGGTTTATACAAGTGAAAAGTTGTCCTCCATTCACACAAGAATATCTTTCTTAGAAGCAAAATTGGAAGGGGTTAACTTTGAAGAAAGAGAAAGAAACTAGCCATGAAGTGTCATATAGCTACAAACAGCTTTATAGGGACATAGAATAATAATAACTCTAACAGTGGAATGGGGGAAATTTCAATTATTCATTAGGTTATAATGAGTTCTTTTCCGCGTTACCGCGTATCAAGTGTTCCACACTGGCCACGATTTATTTGTGGAAACTGTAGTTTCAAAATTAAATATTATCTTATTCTTTTGAGCTGTTTCTTACTTAGGCAGTAGGTAATGAGTACATGCAAAAAACTGACACTGTTGTAAAAATCAAGGGCATCCTTCCCACCAAACCTCTGAATGCTCCTTTAAAGGTGCTTGTTCCGATTTATGTGTATTGTGTTCTCTACTTGATATGAGAGCCTGGCACTTGAACATACGCCCCATCAAGTACCGTGGGAAACAAACTTGTGGTTTTGATGGTAGAAGCAATAATGTACATTGCAAAGCCCTATTCAATACTGTGCTAATATTGATGGTTAACCATTAATTCGTCGGTTTTTTGTTTATATATTGGGAATGAAATGAATTTGAGGGCTCAAATTTCAGGACGACAATGAGAAAAATACGGCCTTTCATCTGATATCAAAATTGATACTACTTCCGGGTAAACCAGGGGGTCCCAAAGACGATCGGAACACGCACCTTTAAATATGTCATACAGCCTGTCCACAGGCAGCATAATCCAAGTATTTTACAATTCTACTAACCTCTGCTTCTCTTTGTTGATGTACTTCTATTGGGCGGTGGATCTCCTGTTATAGTCTCCTGACTCTAGTCAACATGGTGCGGAATTCTGCTGGAGAGCCCGAAGGACGTTGGGATGTCTTTCATTTGTTTGTAGGGCTGAAGACTGGCTGCTTCATTTTGTGCTATGAGTTTCTATATCTTGGTTTTCCTTCAAAAATGAAACAATCAATATAACCACTCGTAAAATATTACTTACGAGTGGTTTCAATGACCAGTGGCATAACCAAGTGGTAGACCAGTGGCGTAACAATTCAATTCATCAAGTTTATATTTACCACAGAAGCCCACTTCAACACAAGGCTGTTCTTCCTTGGGGCCGTGGACATAAAATCAACATATACATGTATGTACAAGATATAACAGACATTATTTTACTATACATATTTACAGTACATGCATTAAACCTGCAAGACGCCAAGTAGAGATTTAAAAGTAGACAATTTGTGGGAATTTCTTACCCTTCATCAAGATTATTCCAAATGATTGCACCTCTATATGATAAGCTACGTTTTTATAATTAGCTTTTGGTTGTGGAATGACCAACGTTATTTTTACTATGCCGAAAATTGTATTTATTTTTAGAATGATGAACCGAAGAAGGAAGGATGTGCTAATTGTTTTAAGATTTTTGTGTATCCAATTGAAGAATTATGTTGATGCCCTATGTGCAAGAGGCTTCCAATCAAGCTGATCAAGAACAGTGGCACTTGAAGTATCCCATGGAACACACATATAATACGAGCCTGCTCCTATGTTGAATAATTTGAAGCTTATTTACACTAGAAACCCACAGTTGACCCCATACTAAATTGCAATACTCTAAGTGGAGGAAGAACATTGCATTATAAACATATTTAAAATATTTTTAGAAATTGATTATATTTACATTTCTCAACATGAACATACCTTTAAGGGATTTTTTAACGAACTTGATCATTGTTGGTTCCATGACAACGTATCATAATTATTAACCTAAATTTTTTACATTCATTAACTTCTTTAATATTATACCATTTATAGTTTACAAATGCAATTATTTATAGTTTTCTTTAACAGATTTGCAACCGGTTGTTGATCCTATCAACATGAATTCGGATTTATCAGTGTTAAGATCCTTATTAATACAATTCATAGTTGTGGTTAGAGGCAAAATCAATGATAGTATCATCTGCGTACATATTACTTTACAGTGTGTCACCTAATTACAAATCATTATAAAATAAAAAAGGCAAGTGGACCATCAATTGGACCCTTGTGGCATTCCCAAGCTATGGCACAAGTAGCTGAAAGAGTACGCATCACAGTGTCAGTGCCATTGTGTACGTCCTGTAAGGTAACTTTCAACCACTGAATACATGTACTTGCTACTCCCATATAATTAAGTTTTATTTAAGAAAATTTTCATGGTTTTACTGTGTCAAAGGCCTTTTTTTTTTTTTTTTTTTTTTTAAAATTAAATTGCTTTTATCTATTTCATTATACCATCTTCAGTGATGTTAATAGAGCTGAAACAAGTCGAATGAATGGACGAAACCTGATTGAATTGATATTAATTAGTTTATTATCATTTAAAAGTAATTATACAATTGAGCAAAGACAGCCTTTCGATAATCTTAGCTATAACAACTAGAATTGAAATTTTGGCCTATATGACTAGGTCGCTTTAGCATCCCCAGCCTTAAACACAGGAATACTTTAGCGTTTCCTTTTTTTTTTTGTCCAACACCGTGGAAACTTACAGGTTGTAAAAGAATGGTTAATTAAGTGAAGTAAACAATGGTGTGACTGAAGTAGCAAGATAATTTTACCAGTTTAGTTGGTATATTGTCCGACCAGTTGCTTTGTCTCATAACTTTTGTTAACTGATGAATACCTAATCATAACTGACATGCACTAGGTTAAATGTAGGTCCACTCAAATGCCAATGTTCCTTATAATCACAAAAATCATTATTCTTCTATATGATTGGCAAGTTTTGACCTATTTTGAAAAAAAAGTTATTTAATTCATCCGCTTCTCCTTAGATTCAGTTACAGGCCCATTTTTAGTATTAATGATGGGATTTAGTAGCTTTCTTTTTAGATGGAACAATGTTGTCTAAGATGCTCCCAGTCTTTTTTATATATCATTTTTTATGTTTAGTGAAACCTTGTTTTAATAATTCTTTTTTGTTATCTTGTTATGATCATGTTGTTTTTTTTTCTAATCTTCCTGTTGTTTCCAACAAGAATGATCATTACCTGATTTAAATGGCAAACTTTTTAAGTCTGTCGCGATCACACATCATACTTAGTACTTCATTAGTTATCCATGGTGAACTGTTTCTTGCGAGTTCTACTCTTTTAAAAGGAACATGCTTGTCATTATATCGATAAATATCTTCTCAAAAAGTTCAGCAGATATATCTACTCACCAGCATTAAGACTGGGTTCGCAATCAGTTTGAAGCTAATCTTGCAGAAATATACTATTAAAATTCTATAGGACGAAGATATCTTACAATGATTAATTCTGCTTAGTCTTACTATTGGAATAATATTATTAAGAAACTTATTTTTTACTTTTGCCTAGTATTGCATATGTAATTGAGTGATCACTTATACCAGCCTGAATAACATGCAGAGCATTAGAGCATAATAACATCAATAGAGTTTTTGCGCTCAGTTATCCTTGTCAGGTTTATTTAATATCATATTTGGCTTGAGATTTAAAAACTTTCACTACTACTTTTAAGTCTTGTAGTGTAGCAGTGAGGTGTGGCTGTTAAAAGGTCACAATTAAGGTCACCATAAGGATATAATCCTTTCCTCAGATTCAATAGCATGAAGAAGTTTGCTCAAGAGTGATCAAACAAATCAATGAAGGAGCCAGGAACCCTATACCATAAAACAACAAATTGGGTAACAAGGGCAGGGGGAAGCTTGCCCCCAAGGTGTAAGTTTGTAACTGTTTGAAATTGTCAATTTATACTGCTAGTGGCCCACTTCAAATTGATACTGCACATGCGTATGCTGTACCACACCGCGGCCTGGTATCTCCGGGGTGAAAAAAACAGCAGTTTAATACACTTCAATACCTTGGCACCGTGCACCGCCTGAGCGGGTTAAAACACATAGACCAAGATTCAACTTTATACAGGGCACTGCCTGTGCAGTCATTGATGTAATTAACTATAACAACGGGAGGCTCTCGCTTCGCGCGGGCTCCCGCTAGGTGAGTGAACGGGAAGCGATCACTGAAAATGAAGCGTCAACTGAAGAAGTGGACCACTATGCATGGCGAGACTGCACCAACCCGTCACCCTGACTTTAGGACTCCCCGAGTCGCAAATTTTGTATTTTTAACACTTTTAATACCTCAAATTCCCCTTCCTATCATATCCTATAGCTCAATAATAGTTTACGATTTCAAGAACGTCAACTGATATATTACATCCCGTATAACTTTCCCGTAATATTTTATTTTTCTGTTTTTTTTTAAATAATAAAACTTCAATATTTAATCGCCGTATAAGTTTCCGTTTACTTTTTTTAAACTCAAAAGTAGGCCTACTCCCCGTGGGGTACGCTTTAGTTCCCGTTTCCACCTATTTTTCTCATAACTCCTCAAACTCCCATATAAAGTTATCGCCATGTAGATCCCCCCCGTCACAACATCCCGTAGTCGTATTTTTTATTCATCGTAGTTTGCAGCATATCCTGTAGCCTTAGGCCTATATAGTTCCTATTTTCTAAATATTAACACATCAATATTTCACCCCGTAATTTTCCGTATATTTTTTTTCAAAACCCTGCGGCCGTGGGGAAACCCGTATATAGTATCCATACATACGACAATCAAAGCGAAATAACATAACATTTCTTTCTTTCCCCACACCGTCTGCACTATAGTTATTTGCGTACCGCTACCGCATATGGGTCTTACGCGTTATCGCCCGTTGGCACGCGTAACCACCCGTCGCAAAGCTCCACACATACGCGCCGCTTAGTAACGCGTACAAACAAATGGTTGCCATGCGTAACCACCCGTCGCAAAGCTCCACACATACGCGCCGCTTAGTAACTCGTACAAACAAATGGTAATTTATCATAGCAACCGAGCACATTTTCGTTGATTTTTCAGTCATTTCTGAACGGATTTCGTCCAAATATATGCGCTAACCCGTCCGGTATCCTCACGCACCTTTCACGTGAATTTGGCGCAATATGAATCGAAACTGACGGAGTCTTTTGCGAACAAACATACATCCAACATTAGCCCAATTATAGTATAGATTCCTTTAAAAAAATACTCTTTTTTTTATCTCAACATTGAAATGTCAATTTTTGCTTTTTTTTTTTTTGCTATAAACATTCCAAAATAATTTATTTTCAGGGGCATATTCAGAATTAAGCCACTATCAGTGATTTGATAAATCAGATAAACAAAAAAATCATCAAAAATCAGATTTTTGCATGCCTGGAACTAGTATTGGTATTCTAACATACCCTGCAAGTGATACGACCAAACGCAGCCTACTAAAGACAAATCGGTTATTTTAGTCATAATAGTCCGAACGGACACTTTCTACAACACGTAATTGAATGGAGATTCGTATCTTTGAACACTGCCGTTTTCTTCCTTTTCTGTTAATTCTTCATTTGGAAAATTAACTTATGAGAATTCTACAGACTTATCCCTCACTTTTAAACTATTCCTGCAAATTTCAAATATTTTCACTCTGTCGCATAAATCACTGATAGTGTCTTTACTGTGAAAAATGCATTTAAATGATTTTGAGATGGCTTCCTAAATTATCTGCAAATATTTGGTAAGCCATCTCAAAAGCCACTGGCTTATGTGTTATAACTTACACAGAATTGCCCAGCGTGGAAAGAGTTAAGAAACTAATACAATATAAACAATATTCCTACCTGAAGCAGGACTTCAATGTTATACTAATCACACAAGATATGTATAAAACGTCTTTAAAAATACTGCATGTAAACTTACATCATCCCCTGGCAAGATGGCAATCTGGAACGTCACCTCAGATGACCTTTGACCTTGGTCCATGACTTTTGACATCATCCACATATGAAGGAACCCCTATTGCACCTTTACTCCAAGTCTGGTTTAAATCGGACTTAAACTCTTCGAAGGAGACGCGAAAAACGAAAACCTAACCAAATCTAACCAAACTGGCAGTCTGGAACACGACCTCAGATGACCTTTGACCTTGTCCATGACCTTTGACATCATCCACATATGAAGAAACCCCTATTGCACCTTTACTCCAAGTCTGGTTTAAATCGGACTTAAACTCTTCGAAGGAGACGCGAAAAACGAAAACCTAACCAAACTGGAACAAACACACATACATCATACACATACATACATACATACTGACATTCGCACCCTCGCAATATCCCCCTCTGCTTTTCAATCCAGCGGGATAAAAATGTAAAAAAAATCTTGCCACTGGGACATTTATTTCACACAATACAGTAAAAGTGTCCATTAATGCACAAAAGTTTAACACTGACTTTTGATTTACTCTAAACTGGATGGGATACAACAACATCAAAGCTGTGACCTGCAGATTAATTACCTGAAGATGGATGGTGTCCTCCTTGACTTTCATTTCTTCTTTGAGGCGACTTACTTGATCTTCAAAGGCTTCCACCTAGAATTTCAAGAAACATGAATTTACATTGTAAAGTGCATACGAAAGACTAGTATTTGAAGATTTATTAAATTTCTGGCTAATAAGATTTACATTTTAATCCTTGAAGTTTATCATAACATGTTTTGCATATACTTAACAGAAAATCAAATCATTTTGGAACATTGCAGACGTATCTCATGCATTACCTCACTATTTCACAATGTTTTTTCTCATGGCAGTGTAAAATGTTGCATACAATAACATTGATTAAATTGTTGATAGTCACAAAAATAATATAACAAAAATGTTAAATAAGCTTGTACATCCAAATAAACTGGGTGTCACAATTTTCAGTCCTACGGCGTCATCACCAGTGCTATCCCTAGACACAATATCTTTGCCACTGTGTATTCAATCCATAACCATATACACTGTGATAGGGTCAGCCCAGAGGGTGTTTTGAATCAATCCCATGATGCATAGCAATGTGCCTATACCATACTGTGCTAAACACATGTCAGTACTTAGGGATAAAAAGTGTTCCAAAAGTTTAAGAACCACAAGATATTTCATAATCATGCAAAAATTCCCTAAGTACTAACGCTTTGTGGGCTAAAATTGAAGTCAGGGTTTTTATGTGTTAAGAATAGGATTTTTATGTGATCACATGACCCCAATGAGGTGAAATTTCCCAAAACTGGTGCATTGTGGGATTGACTCAAAACACCCTCTGGGGTCAGCCTATGATAGCACAAAACCTGAGAATGGGTTTGGTCTGTGTTTGGCCTGAGATAGCAAATTGCATGAAACGTAACTGTAAACCACAGATTTTAAATAAATTTTGTAATAAAATCATGGTTTTCTGACAAGCTTTCACTTTGAGTTACAATATGCTCACCACCAAGGCCACAGTTTAGTGGGGTGTACTTATACATACATAACATGAACTGACCTTGTGTGATCGGAGTTATCAGTAGCATATCCAAAACCAAGGGGGTGTATTTTCTACGTACATTGGTGAAGTGAAGCTACTGAACTGTGTCCAAGGAATTGAGATTTTAACTGCTCATAAGTGTTTGAAAGGAAAGTCCAAAACAAAAGTGATTTTTACACTGGCTGCATTGACCTGGAAGTGTTGTTTTATAGGGCCATGCATTATGAGCATCATCGCTTGTGACACGCTCCAGTTTTCCCACATGTCACAGTTACTTCTCCCGCTATGGCGCAATACGGCAACATTTGTTATTTTAAAGCCTAAAATAGTGTTATAATTCCACATGCTTGTGGTCGATGGCTGCACCAGCAGAAGCGATCATGCACAAGGAAAATTCAGGAAACAATCTGATTTCAGAATGGGGGGGGAAAAAAGATATTTTTTTACATTCCGTATTTTTTATTTATGGCCAAAAATCCTGAAATCCGGGAATGTCCATAAAAGTTGCATCCTCTTTGGGCCAAACCAATGTGCCTACGATAGCATTTCCACTACCTCTTGCTGTATTCCTTTGATGCTTTCCTTGTACTGCTCTCTGATGGACTCCTGTCTAGAATGCTTAGCCTGATTCTGACTACTGGTTATCTCAAGACGGTTCTCATACTCATCAATTTATCTAGAAAATATATGCAATTACAGAGTTGTTTGAAGTTAAAATAACTTTTAGTTCAATGTTATTGGTCAATTCTTAAAATTTATTAACATTCTTGACATTTACACAAGTACTGTACAAGTATTTCTATCTCTCCCCTCTCCGTTGCTTCTGGCGATACCTCTATTGCTTCAGAGTCATACATATATGCATTATAACTGCAACATGCTCTCCTACTAACAGTCCTATTGTCAGGTGATGATATCTTGATGGCATGTAAAATTATCATAAATACTAATAACATGGCTTTTTATCAAGTGGCCATTTTCATTAAGTCACAGCACTGTTGCCTATTATTATTAATGCTCCATCATGAATCGTCCAAATCATCTCACTTCAGGTAAGTCAGCAGCAGGCCAAGTGCACAATCCTACAGCACTTAGATTGTAATATTCCTCCCCCCAACTGCTACCGAATATCGCTTGGGCGCAAGCAGGGTAAAGGCCTTGCCCAAGTTCCCAACCCATTTGCTCAGGGCTCGAACCTTGCATGTGTGACAAGTGCCCTCATGTGTATCAATAAAATACACTCTCAGTGATCCACCACCCAAAGAGTCAAAATAATTTGAAATTAGCAGGAATAGCTTACACGTGAAGAAGTCTGTAGAATTATTGTTATTTTTTCCCCTTGGGTTCGAATTGCCTTGCCCAGTGCACAACACATTGGCTGAGCGGGCTCGAACCCGCAACCTTCTACACAGCAATATTCTAACTCACGGTTGTAACCCAGAGCTTAGGCTACTCCATGTCTATACTCTAAGCTCTATCTCTAGGGTACCCCTTGATGCATTATTGATGCAAGTAACCACCTACAACTAAGTACTTGCAAAGTACACAAGCCACTGGGTAGAATAGCACTATGTTACTTAACAGTCCCCTCTATAGTGTACTCTGTCTGCAGTTGCCTGCTAGTTGACTGCAAGGTACCCATGTAACCACCATTAGTGGAGTACCTCTGCGGCTACTCCTCGGGAGTACCTTCACAGGTATCCCGTACTCTACCGGCTGCCTAGTAGCATCACTTTGGCTCATAGAGGGCGCCAAACATTCCATTGTTGTTTACGACTTTCTGATCATTTTCAAGCAAGCGCGTAAACGTCTATATTTGAGTTGAGCTCAACCAAAAACCCCTATATAATGACATTCTGTGTAAACACATATAACATATGTGACCAAATGTTAATATTGATAACTATACAATAATCCACACAATAGCTCAAAACTCATTTGCATGGTAGTACCCATGCAGGTACTCCCGCATGGGGTGAATAGTGGTTAAGCTACTGCGTGTGTACCTAGGTGGAGGATTACCCCCACTTTTGCGGCCGGCGATGTGGTACCCATGCGGGTGGGTACTCCATGGCTACTTAACAGCTACTTCAAAGGTACTCCCATGAAGAAATTGGTTGTGTAATCATGAGTCGGCTGTCACATCCACTGGAACACATGTGCCCTCATGTGTATCAATTAAAGACACTATCAGTGATCCATCCAAAAGAGTCAAAATATTTGAAATTAGCAGGAATAGCTTAAAAGTGGAAGAGTCTGTAGAATTATTGTTATTTTTTCCAACCGAATTGACAGAAAAGGACGAAGACGGCAGTGTTCAAAGATATCAATACGCGGATTTTGGGTTTCCTACCGGAAATCATTTTGTTCCGAAATTCTTATGCATTGTGGGATAGGAATGCACCAACGATGTAGGAGTATATAAAATAAATAGCGCATATATATTCTATGGTGTTTTGTGTCATACGGTCATCACTCCATGCACGCTCGTGGTTTAGTGCGCCTCCCTTAAACTACGCGCACATTTTGTGGCGCAAAAAATACAAGGCAATCAAAGAGTACTCGTTACTGGTAAAATTTATGTACAGCAAGCGGTTTTGCACAGTTATGACAGAAAAATTACCGTATGACACAAAACACCATAGAATATATATGCGCTATTTATTTTATGTACTCCTACATCGTTGGTGCATTCCTATCCCACAATGCATAAGAATTTCGGAACAAAATGATTTCCGGTAGGAAACCCAAAATCCGCGTATTTCCATTCAACTATGTGTTGTAGCAAGTTAAGACTAAAATATCCAATTTTGACCTTATTTGGTTGCTTTCGGTCTTACCACTTGTAGGATATGTTAGGATACCTATACTTGTTACAAACATGCAACAATCTGATTTGGGATGATTTTTTCAATTTCTCATTTAGCAAATCACTGATAGTGCCTTTTCATTTCACTTTATTTAGGTACTACCAAGGATAAAATACACAAAAAGTACACCAAAATGCGCAGTTAATTCCATTGTGGTCCTTTAAGTGGGTCCATGAGAGTTCATCCTACCCTTGTTACTCTACAAATAAACAATGAACAGGTAAAGATGGAAGTGGTCACAGGGTCATCGAGTGATTCCCTGATCAATGAACAAGTTTTTGCAAAGTTAGGGGGCCAGAAGTAACCCCTCTGTCCCAACTCAGCTATACCCTATACACAGCCCAATCTTCATGGAAGTAGCTACAGATCTATACTACCAAGTAGACATGCATTACCTACCTACTAGACATACACACACATGTACACTCGCAGGCCAGGATTCCGTGTATTTTTGCTGCATAGATGGATAGTGTACACACAGCAGCTGTCTGTACCGTTGCGAAGTAGTTACGTGGTTACACTGGCTCTCAGCATGTGGTATTTCTCATGGCCAATTTAGTTTTTTGATATTTTTGGCATATATATTTGCATTTTTCATAAAATATGCAGAATATTGGGATTTTTTTATGATGCCCTATTTGAAATTATAGTACTTTGGGGTTAAATTCCTTCCCAAAATAGTAATTTGTACACTTTTACCAGTATCAAATAGGCCTCTACCTTTGTGATAGGAGCTATATACATTGCAACATGTACAACATACCATGTCGATATGTTTCTATGAGATTTTGGCCCGAAATTATGCTACAGGAGAATATGGTCCTGGAGCATAAATGTGATGTGATCTGGGAAAACCTGCCACATGTCGCACAGGAAAAAATAAAGAAAATACCTTAAAATCTGTTATGTTGTACTTTATTTTTTGTCAGATTGTATAAGGCATAACTTCTGACATATGTATCATAGAAGAAGAAAGTAAAAAGTTATGGAAACTTTATATTTCAAACTTTGCAATGATAGTCAAAACTCAAAATATAAATTTTGCACCATGTGGCGGGTTTTCCCAGATCGCATCACAAATAATCTGGAGAAATATTTTAATTCAAAATTTGAATGCACATGCTCCAGGAAGAAATGGCAAATATGATCCTGTCAGTCAGTATTTGACTTAGAATATTTTTCCACTGCTCCAGGATCATATTTGCCATATGCTCCTGGAGCATTGTGCATTCAAATATGCTCCAGGAGCATATTTGACAAAATATTTCTCCAGATTATTTATGCTCCAGGAGCATAATCAAATATGCTCCTGGAGCATATTTGACTTAGAATATTTTCCAGATTATTTATGTTCCAGGAACTTATGCTCCAGATCCATATGCTCCTGGACCATATGCTCCTGGAGTATAATTTCTGGTCAAAATCTCATAGAAGCTGTCGTTATAGTGTCTGTTAGAAGATGCAAGGGTAAAGAAGGATTACTTCAACATGCAAATCAACAAAAGGTGAGTAATTTTGTCTATTTTGTTCTGATCAAACTGTTGACTATGATAACATACACAATACTTACCCAGTGCATCAGCTAGTTGTATTTGTAGGTTTTCCACAACTCTGTTGAGCTTTTCAGCTGTATCCTTAAAAAAGAAAACAGCACAAATTGTGAAGAAATGAAGAAATAATCTGTAGATCACTGGGTGCCACAAGTTTCTTGTTCTCTATACTTAATGGTGCAACAAGAGCTTTGACATATCAGAGCCCTGATTTTTGCAATGATGTATTAGCTTTCAATCAAAAATATCCACATCTGAAAGGATTAAGCTGAGAATCATTCCTTTGGTACAAAAATAGTGAAATTTCTATGTATTTTGTATTGGAGCTAATAAAAATGCAGCCTATGTTTTGTATTGAAATATAAGCAAATCAAAATATTTTTTTTTTCACTTTTAAAACATTTCTGTAAACAAATATAATGGAAAAAATATCTACTGATAGTCGTTTCTCGATATGTGGTCCAGTGGATAAAGCAGACTCACACGCCAAAGGTGGTGAGTTCAAGCCCTGCTGAGGCCAATGTGTTTCACCCTTGAGTAAGGTGCTTTACCTCAATTACTCCTCTCTACACAGGTGTAAAAATGGGTACCGGCATTATTCATTGTAACAGAGGAGGTGTAGCAATCCCCCTACAACAACATTATATGGTGGAATCTGGCCCAATCACTTTGAAAGAGACATGGGCACTCCGTTCTAGTTTCGGTACCGCAACGCTAGGGTTGTATATCCCCGGGTCTACAACATACCGTTGCGGGTAATATCCAGTTTCAGCGAGCACACAAAATGCACATTTCAAGAGGCAACTATGCATGCAGACATTTAATCACACATGCCCATTTGAGCAATATCACCAGGATTATTGTTAACTATGGCATTTTGCGGTCAATACTATCAATGCGATTACTCACTTTTGAAGGAAAAATCAGCGATTTTATCTTCGGCTCCTGGGGGATTCTATAGCAGCAACGGCCATGCTGTTGACAAAATGGCCTATCTCGTTGACAGCACTGACCTCTATACAGAGAGGTCAGTGATCATTACCAAGGGTAAGGTGTGTTGGGCTGATTTCATGTCACGTTTGTTCATGTTATCGTTGTCTTTGTATTTCAGTCGTTTCTAGGTTAGTAGCATATATCACACCCCCTGACAACATAGCTTCAAACATTATAAAACGACACGAACAAACTAATACGACGTCTACAATCTGAACAAGGCTCACAATCACTGATGTATCGATCAATTATATAGCACCCAAAAAAAACCCTTTTGCAGCCCAAAACCGACCGGATACGCATTTATGACCTGCTGACCTCAATTGGGTCAGCGACAACAGGAGTGAGCCTTGATTAACGTGCATGTAGCGCGTGTTTCGAACTATTTCAATTTTTTGACATGTTACACCAACAATACGACGCAGTTACTACCACAGAAGCCACTTTGAAAGAGTATTACTGCCACTCAGAATACGGATCCAACTGTAAGTATATGTTAAAGAGCATTTCCAAGTGCTCAGAATGTGGCCCATTGTTAAAAGTGGTCAACGTTGGCTTGGTAAAGGGTACTTGATCGACTCCGTTTCTGTGTACACAGGTCTATCCACTTTACCTTTATCTTGATATGAAATCACTACATATGGCACAATAATGGATGTCTTGAAATCTCTTGTCGCACCTTAATCAGAAGTTGTTACAAGCAGTAGGAGTGAGCTCAGTACTCTTGAAATATGCAAATGAGCAAGCTAGCTATGTAACATGCACATTTCCAAACAACGTACAATGGGATTGGGGTTGAGCATGCTAGTTCCTTTGTAGCGAGTATCAGGAAAATCCCTTAGCAGTGATATGCTGCATCAAAATATTTTCTACCAAAATTAGAAATATGCAAATGACCTATTTAATATGCATAAATTTACAGGCAACAGACAGTAGAGATCACAGTTGATTATTCTACCACCTTCATATTAAATATCAGGAAAATCACTTATCCTATAGGAATGGCAGCTGCTTACAAGATATTTTTCAACAACAATAGAAATATGCAAATGAGCTATTTAATATGCATATGAAAAAAAAAATACTGATCATGGTGTGATATTAACGTATCATTTCATTTTTAAATACTTTTAGTCAGACATCATGTTTGTCCTAGTTGTCCTGTATATTTTGTCTCGTCTCCCCCCTCTTTGGTTTTTTCATATTTAAGCATATCTCTTGTAACTTTTTCATTTTTTTTACCCTTTTTTGTTGACGGCACTGTGATCTCATGCCTCGCATTTAGCAGTGTCTTCGTCCCTTCACCATGTATGCATTCCAAAATACTGCTTTGTATTGTTTTTCTGTAATATTATCACCTATATCTGTCATTACTTCTGAAAAATATGTTTTCATTTAACCATAGTTCTTAAGTATTACTTTATCATTTGTATACAACCAAATAGTTCCTCTTTGTACATAATCTATGGTTAACTATATATTAAGGTTTATCATCTGTTTATTCTTTATACATGTTTTGTGAAGAGACAAAATAAATCTGAATCTAACCATCATTTGAAATTCTACAGAAACCAAATATTCTAGCACACATGCATACACTGCAACATTACTGGTACATATCTTAAAATGAGAATAACTCTGTAAATTTCACCTGTGAATCATTTGCTTGATATTGCAGTTCTTCAATTTGCTTCTGCAATTCAGTTTCCTGTGCAGTCTGTTGTGCTTGCAGAGTCTTCAATTCTTCAAGCAGTTTTTGCTTTAAAAGAAAGCAACTTTAAATCTTATATTTATTTTTCATTGCAGTTAGGTCTTTCTAAAACATCATTTCCGGGTCAAAACCAACTTTATATAATTTCATTGGTTTCAATTCACAATTTGGATTGTGTATTATGTGGTGTATATTGATATTATTTTAAGGTTAACACATCCGCGTCATACCATAAGTCGGGATCAGCTAAAATGTTGTGAATAAGCTTTTCTCAATGGTATCTAGTGAACAATGAATAAAACAGAAGGTGCTGGAATCGCGAAATACACCTTTAAAATCCCCTCCAAAGGAGGGGTATTATCATGGTTGGGTTGCCCAAGTCCAATTGCACAACAGGGAGAGCAAATTCTGATTTTTGTTAAAGGTGTATTTTGTGATTCCAGCACCTTCTGTTTTATTCAGGGTTCACTAGATATGGTTGAGAAAAGCTTATTCTCAAAATTTGAGTTGTTCCCGATCTTGCGGTTTGGTGTTATAAGCAAATGCGTGTTTCCCACGGTCCCATAGGCCACTGTGCTGTAATTTCTGTCCGTTACGGAGAGAAAATACAAAATTGTTAATTTCTTACAGATACAACCGAATTTGCACGTAAGATTTGGTACACATGGATTACTAATGCTAACGGTTCAGATGATGTAAAAATCTCAACTTTTTGAGGTAAGTCGGGGGGACGAGGTTGTGGATCACGAAATGCCCCTTTAATAGCTTGTACACAGATTAATCCAGAATGAAGAAACCTGATTAAATCTTGCTGAGTGACCCCATCAGGAATTGAATCTGAGGACTTCAGCACCAAAGGCTAGTACCTTAACCAGTGGGTCCCACTCTCACAATGGGGTAGTAATCCCTAAATATCCCAGGAACCACTAGTTCACTTAATTAAATGAAATTCCACTTTTTACAATTGTGGGGACTGATGAACTTTTACATTTTTCTTCTTCCATGTTGGGTAGCTGCTGACGAAGCTTCACAGCAGCTTCAACATCCATACTACTTTGCTTACTACTGCTAGCTTTCTTCACTTGTTCATGTGCCTCTTTCAAAGACTTGCGCATCTCTGCCTGCATAATTTGGTTAACAACAATTATGCGGTGCATAATTAAGATGGCCCCACAACTGTGGTTTAATCATGTTATTGACAATATGAAAATGAGCTCTTTAATATTCATAACCTGTATAAAAAGTATACATCACATGACCTCATCAAGTTCTACCACTGTACCACGTTAGATGTTTATTGAGTAATCGGTTTAGTCGGCAGAGTGGATTAATGCTTTTTCTTCAAAATATGCAAATGAGCTCATTAATATTCACAACCTGTCCAAAAAGTATACAGCTCATGACCTCAGTTAAAATCAGACTTATCCACAGTGAATCATGAACATTTTTTTTTTACTTTTTCATATTTATTTTCTGATGCCATGTCTTTTTAGCCAGCAGATCATTCAGTTTCCTTATGGGGGAAAGTGAGCATTTTATGATCATTAAAAGCCAAAATATGACCATTACAAACATATTTTTAATCGTAACAATCATATACATAATCACTTATGGTCTTATCACAGACTCATCTCATTAATGTAACTGTAACTCATAAATATTTCTCATATTTTAGATTGTTTTTCTATCTTGCAAAACATGGGAGCAATCATAAATGCTGAATGTGATCACATCAAACAATTTTTTTGTTTGGCAAATTCCAATCATATTTTTTGTCGGGTCGCCTTAGCGACCCAACTATAGAAACCACTGCTCTCAAAATTGCGAAGGAGTCTATTTCTATATCTGAAGGTCATTTCATTAAATGTTTTTCTTTTTATGAAAATGATCTACGTACTGCTTAATTTTGGAGTTTTAGTGTTGGGTGTGTAATGCGATGCAATTTCAGACAAAGAATAACATCATTGCAGGTTTTAAATGGCCTTAAAAAGCATTTCTTGATTTTAGTCTCTGCCAAGACTGGCTGGGAAATGGGAGTTTGGTTAAAACGTTGCAGGGATAGATAAAGGGTGAGTAACGAATAGAGAGTTATAAGTAAGAAAATGATCAGGCCACGTAGAGTTAAACTACGGTGAGCAAGAGGTATATGACAAGGGTGAAAGGCAAAAAATTGGAAGGGATATTATTTAAGATGTAATTTGAGGTAACATCTTTATTTGAAATGACAGGAAGGTGTAACCTACATTATATTCAAGCTTATAACTTGGGGATTCCTTCTAAACACATTTTGCGCCCAATTGGGCGTTTTTTCTATTTTCTTTATTTGAAATGACAGGAGAGATTTACGTACATCAAGTTAAAGCTTTTAACTTGGGGATGCAGTTTTTACATATTTTTCGCCCAATTGGGCGCCTTTTCTATTTTCTTTATTTGAAATGACAGGAAGGTGTAACCTATGTTAAATTAAAGCTTATAACTTGGGGATTCAGTTTTAACACATTTTGCACCCAATTGGGCGTTTTTTCTATTTTCTTTATTTGAAATGACAGGAGAGATTTACGTACATCAAGTTAAAGCTTTTAACTTGGGGATGCAGTTTTTACATATTTTTCGCCCAATTGGGCGCCTTTTCAATTTTCTTTATTTGAAATGACAGGAAGGTGTAACCTATGTTATATTATAGCTTAAAACTTGGGGATTCAGTTTTAACACATTTTGCACCCAATTGGGCGTTTTTTCTATTTTCTTTATTTTGAAATAACAGGAGAGATTTACGTACATCAAATTAAAGCTTTTAACTTGGGGATGCAGTTTTTACATATTTTTCGCCCAATTGGGCGCCTTTTCAATTTTCTTTATTTGAAATGACAGGAAGGTGTAACCTATGTTAAATTAAAGCTTATAACTTGGGGATTCAGTTTTAACACATTTTGTGCCCAATTGGGCGTTTTTTCTATTTTCTTTATTTGAAATGACAGGAGAGATTTACGTACATCAAATTAAAGCTCGTAACTTAGGGATGCAGTTTTTACACATTTTGCACCCAATTGGGTGCCTTTTCTATTTTCTTCAACTTCAAACTAGAAAACTATCTACTCCTCTTAAATGCTTTTTAATGTTGTTCTTATTTCTTGTAAAATTATGCCTGGCGACCAGACAGGTTTTTTTAAATACTTGTTGTTACATATATTACAAACTTAATTTTTATTGTTTTTGTTCCATTGTGAACATGGCCACGGTCACTATTATGATCACACTTGAGATCATAATTTTGATCGCAATTATGTTTTTAAATCATGTTTGTTCCTTTTGCAAGGGTGTTCAGACATATCTTTTCTTTCATGCCCAGGGTATCAGAAGAGCTGAGGTTCACACCCACTCTTACTAAAAATGACTGTGATTTACATGTATGTACAGGTATACATGGCTCTCCACAATATTATAAACCTCTTTCCGATCTTTCCATCACACACACTATTCAGAGGGCGCCTCATGATATATATCAGTGCATCAGTCTAGTCCTTGGGCATGAGCCTGGAAATACTGAAGTAAAACAAGTAAATCACACATTCAGGGAATGCAGAAGAGCACAAACTTTCACCAGCCCTCATGTAAAATACTGTCATTTCAGAAATTAAACTTGTCCGATTTTAACTCTTGAAGTATGCCTTACCATTTTATTGTTTTGTTTCTGGACAGTTGTTTCAAGTGATTCCAATCTTTGTGTTTTCTTCTTCAGATCTAGCTCGGTTTTCTCATTTAGTTTCTGCAAATGATTCACCTTAACCTGTCATGGAGATAATCAATTCAGATTTAAATTAAAGGCGACTAGGAGATTTCGAAAAATAATTTTTTTGTGTAGTAATTAAATAAAAATAGTCATCTATAACAAAAAAGATGGTCACCTAAAATGCTTAATTTAGCAAGTTAGAGATGAATCGAAATTTTCTGTTTTGATACAGTAGACATTTATGCACAGTATAACAGTGCCATAGGATACCGTGTATAACAAAATTTCAGGATCCGGAATTTTAGAACAAAGTTGTGATTTTCTATATGAAGGACTTCGATTTGAGCTTAGTTATTTCACACAGTGATTAGTATATGACAGCATATGATATGCAAAAACACATGTGATTTGTTTGAAAATGAGTGCGGCACTAATCAGGAAATATTCTGAGGCACCTTTAAATGGTTGAAATGTTATATTGGAAAATCACTAAAAAAAATAAGATATGAATATTCAGCAGTAACTTTTAAAAGGAACAAAAGCAGAATTTCTGGAGGATACAAATTTCCTAGATTGCCACTGATTGATTGATTGATGATTGATTAATTGATTGATGTAGAACCTAACATGAGATTTTGCCCGAAATTATGCTAGAGCATATATTTTCAATTGTCGAATTTATATAATAGAATAGAAGACAATACAAAAAATAATAGGGCAGGTAAACCAAACAGAGATAGCTCGGGGGTAAAATTGGTCACCCTTACCTTAAAATAACCACTTGCCATTAGTTCAGGGACCTCATAAATACACTGTGCATGACAAGAATGATATCAAGAACAACAAAGATTGCACAGACTACGAGACAGTGCAGACAAAACCAAGCATGTTAGCAGGATTAATAAATAGATATTGGTGCCATAGCAAAGTTTGTGACATAAATTGAGCTGAGTAAGTAGAGAGAGGAAGGAAGATGGTAGTAATCTGTGTTAATCTTTTAAAAGTAGATTAATAAAAATAATATTAAAGTGTGTTCTTCTGAGAACTTATCAGCTTCCAATCAAAATAAGTCTTTTATTTATTTATGAAGAAATGTCTCTATCCATAGTAAGCATTTGTCAGGTTTACACAGACAACAAAAGTCAGGTCTATTCAGTATATATCCGAAACACCCGCCTGTGGAAACACACCCAGATCGGGATTTTTCAGAATCTGGATGGCCAATAAACTCAGAATATCCCCAAAAAATCTGATTAATGTACCCGTCTCCTGAGGTAGTCTTAAGGGTTAGTTCACGTTTAAGCGCTGTGGAAACATGCCGGGTTCAATAATCCGATTACAGCTGATGTGAGCCATTGCACTGAGGCCAACTTTCCAGAAATGGGACTTACATAACTGATTATATGCTTTCTGAGGAAACGTTGCCGGTAAGCGCTAGCGCGGTTTTTAATTCCGGGTTACAAAATTCTGGGTCTATCGTATTGTTCTGTGTAAACAAGCCGATTTTTTATATACAAATGCAAAAAAAAAAACACATTCCGTTTCACCGGTCCTTTCTTTACAGTGAGACACAATGAAACAAATGGCACTAATTTTCACAGTTGGGCAAGTAAAACAAAACAAAACAAAAAAAAAATAACATGGAAAATAGTCGAGCTAACAATTTTAAATTCCCTACTAAAGGCACTATCAGTGATTTGCTAAATCATAAAATCGAAAAAATCTTCAAAAATCAGATTTTTGCATGTCTGTAACAAGTACGGGTACCCTAACATACCCTGCAAATGATAAGACCAGAAGCACCTATAAAGCACAGAATCCGATATTTAAGCCATTTACTTCCGAACGGACACTTACTACAACACGTAATTCAATGGAGAGTCAAATCTTGAAGACTGGTGCCGTTTCTTCCCTTTTCTGGCAATTCTTTAGTTGGAAAAAATAACTTATGAGAATTATACAGACTTAACCTTCGATTTTAAGCTATTACTGCAATTTGAAATATTTTGACTCTTTTCGGTGATCACGATAGTGTCTTTAATCACTTTTTTTCATCAGCCTCACCTCAACTTCCAGTATTTCTTGAGACAGCAGGATGTTTTCCTGGTTACGTCTGTCCACTGCAGCCACCATGAAGTTGAACTGCTTCATAGCATTTTTGACCCCTATAAAATGAACATATAATTTGCTACATTACATGTTAAACTCACATCAGACATTTTTTGTCAATTTGCTATGCCCAATTGTGATATAAAATTGGATCGATTAAGCCCAAATTAATTGGTTGAGCTATGAGTTGCAAAAATATTGGGCGAGACCCATTCGAGCCCAATATTTTAAAACTCATAGCGAGACCATTAATATTGGGCGTAAATCATCCAATTTTATCATTATCACGTTTTGGATCTGATATTTTTCAACACTTGGACTCCTCAAAACATGATATGCCATCAAAGGTCAGAAATTTATTATCCCAATTTGTTCAAATGGTTTTTAAAGTAATTATTATTGTTATTTTTTTTATTTTTTTTAAAATACAAATTTAGTTGATAATTAGTTCAAATGTCAGTACAGAAGCAAAAAATGACAAAAATATTTGTGGACAAATGATACGCACATAACTATAACACTGTGTGAATTCAAAAGCAACGCACACATTTTCCGGTTTCATCACAAGATGGCTGCAGTGTGATAAGTGTTCTGTTACAGCTGATAGCAAGTGCCTCTAACTAGTAGTGCCTAGCAAGTACCTAGCAAGTACCTAGCAAGTACCTAGCAAGTACCTAGCAAGTGCCTCTACCTATAATGCCTAGCAAGTACCTAGCAAGTGCTTACATAGTAGGCCTAGCAAGTTGCCTCTACCTAGTAATGCCTAGCAAGTACCTAGCAAGTGCTTACCTAGTAATGCCTAGCACGGTACCTAGCAAGGCCTATGTTACCTAGTTAGTGCCTAGCAAGTACTAGCAAGTGCCTCTACCTAGTAGTGCCTAGCAGACCTAGCAAGTGCCTCGCCTAGTAGTGCCTAGCAAGTACATAGCAAGTGCCTCTACCTAGTAAATGTACTAGCAGTACCAGCAAGTGCATCTACCTAGTAATGCCTAGCAAGTACCTAGCAAGTGGCTCTACCTAGTAATGCCTAGCAAGTACCTAGCAAGTGCCTTACCTAGTAGTGCCGTAGCAATACTAGCAAGTGCCTCTACATAGTAGTGCCTAGCAGTACCTAGCAAGTGCCTCTACCTAGTATTGCCTAGCAAGTGCTAGCAAGTGCCTGCTACTAGGAGTGCCTAGCAAGTGCTCACCTAGTAATGCCTAGCAAGTACCTAGCAAGTACCTAGCAAGTACCTAGCAAGTACCTAGCAAGTACCTAGCAAGTACCTAGCAAGTACCTAGCAAGTGCCACTAGTCGTGCCTTGCAAGTGCCTAGCAAGGCCTCTACCTAGAATGCCTAGCAAGACCTAAGCACGTGGCCGCTACCTAGTAATTGCCTAGCAAGTACTAGCAAGTGCCTCTACCTCGTCAAGCATAGCAAGAACTAGCAAGGCCTCTACTATTAGTAGCTGCCTAGCAAGTGCCTAGCAGTGCCTATACCAGTAATGACTAGCAAGTCCAGCAAGTGCCTCTACTAGTAATGCCTAGCACGTACCTAGCAAGTGACTCTACCTAGTGTGCCTAGCAAGTGCCTAGCAAAGTGTCTCTACCTAGTAATGCCTAGCAAGTACCTAGCAAGTGCCTCTACCTAGAGTGGCCTAGACTAAGTGCCTCCTACTAGGAATTGGCCTGAAGTACCTAGCATAGTGCATCTACCATAGTGCTAGCAAGGGCATAGCAAGGGATATACCTAGTGAATACCTAGCAAGTACCTAGCAAGTGCCTTACCTAGTAGTGCTAGCAATACATAGCCGTGCCTCTACTAGTAGTGCCTAGCAGGCCTAGCAAGTGCCTCTACCTAGTAATGCCTAGCAAGTACCTAGCAAAATGCCTCGACCTAGTAATGCCTAGCAAGTACCTAGCAAGTGCCACTACCTAGTATTTGTGCCTACGCAAGTAATACGCAAGTGCCTCGACTAGAATTGCATAGCAAGGACCGAGCAAGTGCCTCTACCTAGTAGTGCCTAGCAAGTGCCTCTACCATTGTACCCCAGCATCATGGTAGATTGTGTATCTGTACATGTTACAAGTTTTTATTAGAAATTTGAAAGCCTTACCATTTCTGTCAGTATTTGTCCTTGCCATTCGCAATGCATCATCAAGGCTCTCTTGACGTCAGATGCTGATGCTTTCCAGTTAGCCAAGTCAAGCCATCATTGACTTTCTCTGTTAAAACAAGACAAAGTTACTGAGCCTATGTTCAAACAAATTAAAATTGAAAAAAAACGGGATCTATGTGTTCAGTCTCGAGTTGACAGTGGACGTTGAACTGAGGATTTTTAAGGGTACCACGGCCCAAAATGCTTGTGCTCTCCTTAGAATCAACCACTTTATATGCACTTTAATAAAGATGGTAAGTTCAATGTTGTGGTTATAATGCGGTATTTGGGAGAGTGTCAAGATGGAGCTGTTGTATATAGTGGTATATTGGCAACTCCACCGTAATGACGTTAATCTTTATCCCACTCCGGTATTTCAATATTCCATAAACCCAGAATGCTTTGAATGTTAGTTTGATTTTGGTAATGTTGTGGACATTCTAATGTTAAACATGCGCATAAAATTGTGTATAGGAACTCTTAAATGATTACAAAGATATGACTTTAGGAAGTGAATGCATGGACAATTACGAGGAATGGACAAGCATTTTTTGACAACAATCATTACAAAAAGCTCTCATGAAGTTGCAAATCCCTCAAGCTTACATTTTCCTGTTTGATAATATAACCACAGCAAAACAGTACCTAACCTTGAATACAAGTAAGTGGATAACGCCTTACTTAAGTATAGAAACACATGATTGTGTTCCCCGGGAAATTTGGCACATTTTTTTCCAGCCCTGTTAACAAGATGCGATGGACGTAACAAAGGAAAACATTCCCTTGGATGTACTCATTATAGTAAGTGATCACAAAATAGGACCTGCCTTGTTAGGGGCTAACAAATGCATACAAAAGATTGAAAGGATATATTGTGGACAATTGTGAATGCCAATGTTGGATCGACGTCGTTATTGACGTAAATGCATTTTGACTGACCAACCGCGATTCATCAAGGGTGGGACAACATGTCTTGCTTAAACCTTGGAAAAACGTTGCCTTTGAAATTTATTGGATGTCTATATGTTATGTTTTAATCATGAACTCTACTCAGCGAGTTCTAAAAAGTATGCACTTGATGTTCAACAAATATCACGCATTGAAACTGCTTTAAGGATGCACACAGGTAGGGTATGCATCTTATGTAGCCAATCTGTGCTAACAAAAAAAAACAAAACTGATAACCTTACATGTTGATGTCCGTGAGTCAAAAATGATACACAATCCCCTCAAAACCAGGGAGGTAGAATTCTTAACACCACTGGTGAATGAAAGTTATTGACCTGTGCCAAGGGAAAATTGAGATTTTATTAGCTCATACTGCTTGTTAAATGACATTCAGGCAGATTGCATTTTGAAGTCCATTATATTTCTGTGCCAGTATAGAATGCTTTATTTAATGAGCTTGAAAAGCATGCATGCATGATTGCATGCATGCTAAATTTCCAATAACCTATTGCACATCTCACCTATGACTACAATTATTGTTCCTGACTTGCGTATCTGAGCTTTAGGGAGACACATGGCGTTGTGCATGAAATCACCAGAACCTGATGGAACTTCACCTTCCATATCCACATCCTCCCTAGGACAATAAAGTTTACAGTGGGCATAAGATTCAATGTGAACACCAATCTGTCTGCACCTTCCCTTTTTAGTGCAAAATTCACCAATATATATCGGCGCATTATCATCAGCTACATTAGGCCTCTGTCTCCAATCAAAGAGGACCGATGTTTGAACAAGTCATACAATATCAAACAATGGCTGCACCCCAACTGTATGAAAATGGCATATACCTGCTCACTAAAATGATCTTTTAAAAAAACAGTTTTTCATGAGACAGAGGTTTACTTATAGCACTACTCAGCAATTTCTCAAAATGTAAACAAATCATGCCCCCATTTTCATTAAAAGTTAATTTTTTTGCACTGTTGTTATTGGAAATGTTGGAGTAAAGACCCCTGTAAGTGGCTAAGCCTTACATTTGTCAAGAACTTACGATTTTTAAGCTCTGTTACTAATAAAAGTCGGGATCCAACTTTTTTTGGTCTGAGAAACAGTCGTAAATGGCACTCTTCAGACACTTTTTAAATGCTTGAGTGTCTGTTTTCAAAGAATAGACTAATAAGGTGTTGTATATGATCATAACCATAGCAATTTAGAAACAAAATTTAAATGGGCATTTTGGAAAAAAACACTGATTGTGGCTTTAATTTTTCTAGATCGGCCACTTATAAGAGGTATTAGATTTCAATTTAAGTTCTGAGTAAGTTGTATAGAAACTGCACAGACCTTGTCCGCACAGCCCTTCTGGGTCGGGTTAAATTATTTCTGCAGGTAAGCGGTGCATAAAGTAGTTGGTTGCATCAGCCATCAATTTGCAATATGATTGGTAATTATCATTGTATCACTAAGAGGTCTGTCATAATTTTAGCTAGCAAAAAATCAGTGCACATGCGCTAAGTTTGATGACGAATGATGGCACAAGCCCCATAGGGGCGCCTGCCATTCCGAGTCTTGTCAAAACTGGTGCGAGAGCATTTAATTTGGTCAAGCACAAGAATAAAAGTTAATTGCAGTATTTAAAAAGCTGAATGAACTAAGAATTAAGATTACAAGTATTAAGTACTTGCAAGCTTCGACACTTGGCATATTTGAAAAGACTTTGATAATTACCAATTCCCTTAATTTTCTTTTAAAAAAATGACAAAAATTCAAATCTGCACTATGTAAAAATTTACACCGGAGGATATGTTACTCAAAATCTGGATGGACAGAGGTCAATGAGGTAAAGTGCATTGCCCAAGGACAACCCCATTGGCTCCAATGGGATTTGAACCTAAAACAATATGCATAGATGATCGCCTGTATATGCTGGGGCAACTGCTGTTGGTAGATACATATAAAGTATACAAAACTTATTTTTGTTTTTTTTTTTTTTTTTTTTTTTTTTTTTTGTTTTTTTTTTTTTTTTTTTTTTTTTTTTTTTTTTTTTTTTTTTTTTTTTTTTTTGTTTTTTTTTTTTTTTTTTTTTTTGAATGCAGAAAAAGAGAACCACCCTACTTCATATCCTAGCCAATTCATCCTAGTTTAAAAACATCTCCGTCCAAGAGACCTGAATTTATCTGCTATTTTCGTGACCGTTCGTTTCCCTTCATTGGACACGGGAGCTGTAAGAATAAATACTTTCAAACATGTTTGGAGCCAAAAAATAAAGGAATTTGCATAAAAATTCAAATGCATAACAATCTAAACCCATGGTTAAAAGTAATAAGGTAAACTTCAAAATTTCACATGAATTAGCTGGTATTGGATATTATAAAGCACCCAAAAAGTTATCTCAGAAGGACCACCAAACATAGCTTAAAAAGCCTTATTTAACACAAATATTTTTCAAACATTTCTTTTTTCAATCCTTAAAAGATTGGGTTTTGAGAGTACAAGGTCAAGATGAAACTTTATTTAATAAAATCAGGTGATCCCTTTTAACGATGTGTGGTTGAGCGTCTTTTGGGACCTACGCTTTACCCGGAAGTAGTATCAATTTTGATTTAAGATCCAAGAAAATTGAGCCTTCAAATCCATTTCCTTCCCAAGATAAAAACAAAAACCGACAAATTATGGTTAAAACATCAATAGAGAACAGTAATGAATGAAAAGGGCTTTGCAATGTGCATTATTGCTTCTACCATCAAAAACCACAGTTTGTTTCCGCGGACACTTGATGGGGCGTAGTGCAAGTAAGAACACAATAGACATAAATCGGAACAAGCACCTTAAGTGGTGTGAGGTCTGTAGTGTATATGTAGGTGAGGCTGAAAAAGGTTTGGAGCTGACTTTCAATTTAACTACTTGCATTTCTTCCATCTCTATTTCTTCCGTGATGTGGGCTTTCATCTCTTCCTCAATCGTACATGCTTTCCTGCAAATCACCAAATACCTTAACGGTTAGTCTCACAAGGAAAATTGTGCTAATTTGGCCGCAGAAAAAAAAAAACACCAATGGGACAGTAGCTGAGCAGCATTTTAAATGTTTACAACTTGACTGCTTAAAGTGTGTATAGCAGCGATTTGTAATCCGAAACATCGAAAAAATCACAAATTCATATTTTTTATATTTTTGTTACTAGCATGGATATTGCGAACATAAACTGCAAGTGATTGGCTTGAAAATCCGTGTATGAAGACAGGCAGTACTTTTTATTTGATTCTGTAATTGCTATAGTGGCGTATCAAAAATTCTGATTGCGATAAAAAAATGCTTTCCGGGGAATATCACAGATTTTTCCCCCACCCCCCCCCCCCCCCCCTTAAAAAAATTAACCCCCCCCCACCCCTCACCCCCCCCCCCCCCCCCCCCCCCGCGTGATATTGTACACATGGTCAATTACAGTTTGACCTCAAACACAAACATTGTTATCGGCGCGTAGCTACAGTATATTACTTTTACTTGCCATTTTCGGGGGCGGTTTGTGGTTCGCGGATCTCGAAAATGTAGGGCAATTTCAAGCCGTTGACAATGTACTACAAATTTACTGTAATGCTTGTGTTTGACCCCCTAGAAATTTGCGGTATAATTTTTAGTTTAAAGTTTTGTGTAAAAAACGGTGTATTTTGTAAAATTTTTTTTTTTTTTAAAATGGAAAGTTTAGTTTGTTTACCTGGATTGAAGTATGTACGAGCTCAGCTATCACTGTTTTAAAGATGTATCGGAAACTTGCGCTTTATTGAGATCGGATTTTTTTTCGAAATCGCGTATATTTGTAGTGATAATAAATGTTGTTGCCAAAAAAGGAAATTAGTGCTGGTTGTTTCCTTCGATTCACCAGGGCGATTTGTGAAGTAGGGTAAGTGGGTAAGTACACACGGTGGTAATAGCGGGGGGTTACCTGAAAGAGCTTTTGACAAAATTAACAATGATATCATTGTGCAGTGCCCGAAGGACGACACCTCAGCTAAAAATTTTGTGTGGATTTCCAACCAAATGATTATGTTCGTGTTTTTTAGCTGAAATATTTGTAGATGATAGATATTATCTCGCAATACCTTTTCTCTGAAGATCGGCAGTAGTTATTATTACGTGTTTACATTGAAAATACCCAGAATGCGTCGCGGTAACATTAGGAACGTTACACAGCTAATTGTGTGCGCCTGAAATGTTGGATACATCAATAGCTCTGCTGGAGTGATTTCTTAATTGGACCGTTGTATGGGTTCGAATTCCACTTTCCGGCTGATTTTTTTGTTGGGGGGGGGTTATTTCGTATTGATTTTCTTAGATATGTTTATTGTTTGGGTGTAACAGAGGATGTTTTTTTTTTTGGCCTTGACCATCACAAAGTCTTACATATAGGCCTTAAAGCATACAAAAGAAATTAACACACATAAAAAATGACAATAACAAATGGAATGAAATAAAGAAAAAATCAGAACAAATTAAAAATAAAAAATAAAGAAAACAAAAAATAATAATAAACAATGAGAAAATAATAAAAATAATTAAAATTAAAAACACAAATCAAATCCGTTACACGAGTTTAGAATAAGTTATCATTAAAATAAAATGTGTTAAAATAAAAAAAAGAATATACTAACAAAATAAACAGTATTTAGATATGCGCCTTCCCCAAAAAGGAATAGAAATACCGTTAAAATCGCGTATACAAGCACGGTGCATATAATAGGACCATTTCGGAAAAACGGACAAGAGAGAAATATTTGACTAGTGCCTCGTAGTATATTCTTCAGATGCAGGCTAATACTTCGCTGCGCATATGACGCCAACTTGCTCGTTAGTTACTATTCAGCAAACTCTTCCTGCAAACCCTGCCCTGAACAACGATGAAGACAACAATGACATAGCTTTGTAAAAGCTGTTTCAGCCAAGGCTTTAATTCGTAAGCGTTGCCACGTAATAGGATTGTTCCCCAGCAATCGGTCTAAACAAACCACAGGGCAAAGGAACATGTTATGCATGATTGTTTTTTTAAAATTCCTTTGTGATTGTTTGGACGATTACTTGGGGGCAACGGAATTTCCATAGTAAACTCTACAGAGAATATCTGTTAGAGCATGGCATAAGTTTCAAAGACCCTATCACGTTGCCGCCTATTTGTTATACAACTCACCATGATCCAAATTACCGGCTTAGGTAAGCCGAAATCACCCTTCAGAGAGAGAGCTGCCCAAGCCAGCACTAAGCACTATGAGATTCTTGCCCGGAACAATGATCCAAATCAAATCAAATTCAATTTATGTCATCCACATAAAACTACAATCAAATACAATATAATAATACATGATAAACCATAATGGTGAATGAGATGAGGACACTGCATACGCATAGCCGTGGGATTGCAGTGCCTAGAAAACTGTTAGGGTACAGTAAGTGACTACAGAATGGGGTGGACTTCACGAACATTATCCAGGATTGTACTTAATATGATGTGATTGACAAAAAAAATTAAAATAAGGCGGTTCTCGAACCACAATGTTCGCTGGTTGCGCGATCACGTGCTTTATGATGAAGTTTGGCAAATGATCAGTAGAAAGAGAACAAATGCATGGAGAGAAGTGTTATACCAAATGACCAAGGTTTGGAAATCGGGCATAGTGTTCAGCCAGCAGAGCATTTAAGAAAGTGTAACCAAAATTGTAGAAAAAGTACATCGGTCTTTGGACCGCTCGTGTCATCTGCCGTTGCGGTTTGTGAATGCGGTCAAAGATGACATGAGGTCACCAAGGTCACACTAGGTCACCAAGGTCAATGAGGTCACCAAGGTCACAGGAGGTCACCCAGGTCACAGTGGGTACACGGTTAAACATGAGGTTCACCAAGGTCACATGGGGTCACCGACGGGAACATGGGGTCACCGAGGGGGTCACATGGGGTCAATGAGGTCACAAAGGTTACATGGGTCATGAGGTCACCATGGCACATTGAGGGGTCACCATGGCACCAAGGTCGCATGGGGGTCACAAAGGTCACACAAAGTCACCAAGGTCACACAAAGTCACCAAGGTTCACACAAGGTCCCAAGGTCACACAAAGTCACCAAGCTCACACAAGTGCACCATGGTCACATGAGGTTCACCATTCCCTCGCCGACGGCACCTACCTCCCCCCCACACGACGCACACACCCGCCCCTCCCGACGCCCTACCCCTCCCGACGAACCCTACCCCTCCCGCGCACCCTCCATCCCCGAACACACCCCACCCCCACTACACCCACACCCCCTCCCAACACCCCACACTGCCTCTCCCCAACACCCCACCCTGCCTCCTCCCAACACCCCACCCTGACCTCCTCCACCAACACCCAACCTGATTCCTTACCCAACACCCCACCCTGCCTTCCTCCCCAACACCCCCCACCCTGCCTCCTCCCACACCACACCCTGCCCCTCCCCATCCACCCCACCCTTCCCCCTCCCCAACACCCCACTATGATTCACACACACAAGATGGTATAGTTTTTCATGTAGCAGAGGAATGGCATCATTTGATATACCATTTTAGCGATACAGCCAATATGAATATTAATTAGCTCATTGCATACCTAAGCGCATGTATCAGGAACTTCAAATGGCAAAGAAGCGCACCATAATGGGTTTTCGTACAGTGAAGGAATTTTGCAAATCCACTGTACCGTTTCAAAATATAGCGATTACGCTAATTCTTGCTTATTTTATTACATCATTTGCATATATAAATTTGCCCAAAATATGCCCAACAGCTATCAGGTTGAGAACTCTTTAAACCGCTCCCTTTCCACAAGTTACCCATTATACGCCTTACGGAAGTCCAGATAACTTGCACACAAGCCTGCGGGGAAAGGGTTATCATTTTGATCACCAAAAATAAGCTAATTAAATTCATGATATGCAAATAAGGCAGCCAAAAGCTGCACATAATATGTTGGCACCTCACTCTTATCACTACAAGGTGGTAAATGGGCTTAGCGTTTAGCCAGCCAGCAGAGCATTTCAAAAAAAAAGGTTCACCGAAAAATGTACTGAACAAAAATATTGCAATAAGATCATTAAAATCCATGACTATGCACAAATTGCAAGCCCAAAAGCTACAAATAAATGCGGCATCTCACTATCATCCTATCAAGTTTGTAGTAAATCGGGGATAGCGGTTAGCCTGCAGAGCATTTTTAAAAACAGGTTAACCGAGTCAACGGACACACACCATATGGACACACAGAAATTTGGCCCATATTAGTATGTGCCTCATGAACATTCGTTCAGGCGGACACCCAAAAATGTAGTAAAATGCAAAATCCCGATTCAAATCAAAGGATAATAATATACATCCCACAAATGGACCGGATCTTTTCAAACAGTCCAAAAAGAAATAGAAATACATCCTTGTTTCAGCACACAGCCCACTGCATCTCAGCTTACTGAAAATGGAGGAGATGGATGTTTCTTTCGAAAAAAAGTTCAATGTTTTCTAAACTTCGGCAAAATTTGCCAACATCAGCTATCGGTCAGAATGACCCCTGAGTCCATGCCAACAATTTAATTTTGATTGGAAATAGTTAGTCTTGCTTAGTGGTCAAGTGTGAGGCGGTTGAACAGATTACATGAAAGTTCCAGTCACGCGGGCCCTTGAGTTTGCAAACAATTGCCTGGTTAAATGAGAGTAACAATGGGTAATCGGATTACTAAATTGAGCAATCTTCTTTTAGAAATCAATAGAGTCAAGCAATCTAAACAATTTTCCACATTCAGTGTTTCTATGATCATACCGGGAGACAACTTGCGGTCATTGGGAAATTTTCTCCCCTTTCACATGATTTCCTCGGTACGACTCTGCTAAGAGCGGGTCAGAGACTTACTTTGGATTTTGAGTACTGTGTGGTTGTGCTTTTCTTTCGTCTAAGATTTCCGCACAAAGAAAAAGAATCCGTGTTGGTTCTGTGTCACAGTCGCGAAAAGGCGTAATCACCATGACTAGCTTCGAACGGGAGAGTCAAACATCAATCGATTATGTGGGGGGAACGATACCTAGTGTTCTATTCCTAAGCTTTTATTGTAAAACTTTACACCGGTTGCTAAGCTCTCGTGATTGGCAATTTTATATCAAATGTACTTCTCATATCCAAAACAAAAGACAGAAAAAAGTCCCAAAATTTCCCCCCCCAGTTGTTTTTTTTAATATACATCACAGGCCCGTAAGATGGGCGGGGGCTATCTTCGCAGCGGTGGTGGCGGGGGGGGTAGGCGGGGGGCGGGGGGGGTGGGGGGGGTACCAAAATTCGAGAAAGAAAAAGGGGCAAAAGGTTTCACTTTTTACTGAAAATTTTGATAAAAAGTCCAAAAATTTAGGCGAAAAGTTGACACAAATTCAAAGTCCCATTTTGGTTTGTGTTGAAAAAAATTTCAAAAAAGTCCAAAAAAAGGACCGTGACCATTTTAGGGGGGCTTCGGTCCACTGTTAACACAAAACGGTCCAGTTTCGGAAAAAAAAAGGCCCACTTTTTAAAAAAAAAATCTGCGTACGTGCCCTGTATAATCACAAGGGGAATCATATAGTAACAGAATAAAAGCCATTTTTTCGAAAAATATTTGGAACTTTGTTATTGTTCATTAAAAATTAAGAAAGATTAGAAAATTAAGAAAGTATTTAAGAATATCTGTTTCCCAAAGAATAATGACAACCCTTTCCTTGTCCATATGAACGCGCATCAATGATGCGTGGCTAGTAATAGCTCTATTTTAAAGCTTCTCTTAGCGTGTCCACAGTCATTCAGGAATGGCTTGTGGTGGTGTCAGGATTTATTCAACTGTGTAAGCTGAACGGGGCCGCGTGTATCTATTATACGGAAGCTCCTAACATGGCCCGACGTTTTTTTAGACTGGGGCGGATGAGGAACAATCAGGGTTTACACCCTATCTTATTCGACACTGGACTGCCGATGTACATGCTACAGTTGGACTCTCTGTACACGGGACCGACGGCTTAACGTCCCCTCCGAAGGACGGGATTGCTTTCATGATTCCATTTGTACAGATTCCAAGTGAACCATGGAGAGAGCGGTGTCTGTCTTTAAGCAATAGCTCGTTAAGATTAAGCCAGAATTGAGCACCCGAGTAAATACCAGCAAGTGACCCCACCGGGAAGTCGAAACCGGGATTTTGTTTTGGTAAATTTGCGCACAGGCAAGCACCCCCACCACTGACCACGCTCTCCAACATTTGAAAGCTAAGTCGACTATAACTGACGAGGCTTCAGTGATCAGTGTAGGCCTATAGAAGCTGAAGTAGTTAATAATTATGTGATGACATTTTCTACACCAGTCAATATCTTCATAGTAGTTTACCACAGAGTACCACCCGCGTAGACATGGATTACATACCCATTAGACTACACCACTGAGTAGGATTCGTGTATTTTGGACATTTTTTTATAGATATTTTTGGCATCATTGCATTTTTTGCACATTTTGCTACGGGAAAGGGTTTTTTTTTTATGATGCCCGATTTGAATTTCATGATTTTCCTAAAAAAACTTCAAAAAAATGCTAAAAGAGAAAAAGTGTATAGCGCCTTCATCTTATGAAATTAGGTCAAAATTTTCATTCACTCTCAAAATGACGGTCTTGGTAACCGTGAAGTAGCTACGCGGTAGCTGTGTGGTCTACTCCGGTACTGTCTAACAAAATACACCTTCTCTCACCTTGTGGGCAACTACAGGGTAGCCATTGGGGTAGGAACAGCAGAGTAGCCAACATCACTGTATATCTATACTGTTACTTTGTAAGCCCTATTTCAGGCCGCGCCAATTAGCCAGGTGTACTGTGTCCTAGACTCCGCGGTAGTCTGGGTAGCTGCCGTAGAGTCTACCATGTAGAAAAGGCTGTGTAATGT
>JAMKCH010016010.1:0-37075 GCA_023653785.1 Ophioderma brevispina
TCTCCCAATGTATTTCACGGTAATTTTAAGTCACCATGACCATGTGCGTTCTCTCTCTTGAGACTTCTTATCCCCTTGGTTTAGAGACCAATTTGATCATCATGTTGTCATTGGAACTTCCGGTATACTATCCCTATCAATAAACTGCATCTTCCCCCTTCTATGAAATATCACACAAAGAGCTTCTTCAACTCAGCTAGGGACCGGGTCCCTTCCCGCAACTGATTTTTATTCTCTTTAGAATAAACATTAGCATACCCCATGAGTTCCTTGTTTTTTTTTCTGTACTAATCCTGATTCTGTTACGGCATGTGACATATATCAAAAACAATTGAAAAATACATGAAGAAACAAAAAATGACAAAATCAAAAAATAAAAAATTGATGTTTTCGTAATTGGGATATTTTGTATAACCTATGGCTGAAAATTAAGGAATTTGGTGAAAAGAAATTAGGCAGATGTGATAGATTGTTGTAGCTGATCTTTTTACCCGTTTCAGTTTCCATCATTTTTCTGAATGTTAATTCAATTAATTATATCTTCAGATTATTAATTTTAAATATTTGTAAACATTCAAAAGTATTCTCTAAGCTGGAAAAAAATGAAGACATTCTTCAAGTTCAAATGTGGAAATCAACGTTGAAGAAAGACTTCATTGAACTAAGACAACAGAACCCACATAATTATAATACTTTGTTGTCTGGGCAGTGTATTTGTAGAACAGTGCTATTTGTGCAATATTGTTAAGGTAAAACACTCTTTTCCAAATACATTCTTAATCTGTTTCAATTTGTTTAAAACATGTCATTTGAACCAATGAAAGTTCCATCTGATCAATTGATTTTGTGCCATATTATGGCAGAGAACTATCATCCCACATCTTTTTTCAAATTTGTCATAAACATGCTTTTATCCGTGAAAGTTTGCTTTGGTCCATATCATTTTGTACAACATTTTGTGCAAACACTTGTTGAAGAAACTTTACGCTTTATATTGTTAGTGTGTTGAGAAGAATGCTTTGTTTATTACTTTAATATGCCAGTGCCACAAATAAACCACGTTTAGGAAGAATATCATTGACCTAATGAGTGAGGTATCTATTCCGTTTACGCAAATGGTTGTATTACTGTGTTTAACGTCCACTGAATTGGGACGAAAAACAGTTTTTGTAGTAAAAAAGTATTCGATAGTCAGACAAATACGGTTGTAAGAACATGTCGATTGGTGGTCAGCCTATTCCATGGACATTTTTATACACACTTTAGAGAAGAGCAGAGCTTGAAGTATTTTTCTAAGTCTCTAGAATTGTCCGTAAGATATTTAAATTGTTATACAGGTTTTTAAACAAAACACTTAAAAGATGGCCATGTTCCTCAGCGTTTAAAAGCTGGAAGCGTTTACTTACTTCGTACATCTCAAAACGGCAATCGATTCGAACGTGATTTTAAGATCGTTTGATCATATCTATATAAGCATTATGAGTAACCACTTGTAAATTTTCAAATTGTTTATACAAATTTGCATAAGAAAATGATGTTTTTGGGAAAAAGTGATGTTGCAGGGGTTCCGCGTGAAACGTGGGAGGGGGCCCACCCAACCCTGCCCCGCTTGATATGAACGCTTCTGACACTTTAATTGCCGCATTAATTCCAAACAAAACCTAACCCATCACCCTAGAAATTTTCAGACGTTCGATCATACCTAGAATGATAAAGTTTAACCACTTGTAAAAACTTTGTAAAGTTCAAATTGTTCCTATCAAATTGCTAGAAAATGTGTTTTTGACAAGTGAACATTGCAGGGGTCCCGCGCTTCGCGCGGCCGGGGCGTCCCCTTCTCTACCCCCCCGCTTGCAGCTTAATATACATTATGGGGGGGTAATGAAAAAAAATTGTTCCCATTGCCAAAAAGGAGGATAATCAATGCTTATTGTGTAGATTGTAATCTACAAAAATGCTGTTATTTCGCTCGCAATCGACAATCGGTTTCCCGAGATATGGCTGATCAAAGTGAACGCAGGTAACGCGAATTTGCCAAAAAAGCATAGTCTCCTATACGTTATCATGTGAAAATTTCTTTGGCTAAGTCGAAAGTAAATAAATACTCATATTATTTTGTCCATAATTTAAAGTAATTAAATGTAATGGGTAAGTGAATTTTTTTTTATGTATGTTATTGTTTCTCACCCTGCGATATTGAAGAAAATTATTTTAAAAATTAATTACAAACCAATGGATGCCACCGATTTCGATGATTATCATTAATATAATTATGATAATTCGTATAAATTAAATTTAAAAATAAAAATCCCTATTTCCACATCAAAAGCGCCCTCATTTTTTGTCTAAAGTTTTTCGAGGTCTATATAACGCCGTTTCGTCAAAATACTCAAACAACCAAACGAAAACGAACGTAACTAGAGAACGCTTCATGCTATCCACATGAATTTTGGCACACATATTCAGCCCATATAGGGCTAGTGAAACCATGAGCACCCGATTTTCAAAATTGTGTACCAAATTCAATTACTACGGCCATGAAATTCTGGGATTGGTTACTGCCGGTTGCCATGGCCACGGTATCAAAAATCGGCTTCATGGTTCACTATGTATTAATCCCCTGCACATGCCACCAGTTTCTACCCCAGTAGCTTGTTTAGTTTTTTATTCCGTCTTTCTAGTGTTTAGCCAATCAGAGGGCCTTACGTGGTTCCCATGGCAACCAAGCAAAATTGACATAAATTTTAAAACCTTTTGACATGGGCTGCAATTGAATGTGTAACTGTATATACCACTAGTTAGGAAAATAAGAAAATCCCTTCAAAGTTCACTGCTTCAGACCCCATACCCCTCCCTTAACGCATCTTTGAACACTTTACGTGTAGTTAATTCAAACAACACTATGCACTATATTTTTTTTTCTTTTTAATACCATTTAATCATACCTGTAACTTATAAGACAAAACATTAACGAAAATTAAATGAAAAAGGTAAACATTTTTTGTCAAATCACAAACAATTTAAACTTTTCGGGCTCGCTGTGCTCACCGGGTATAATATTATTGTCCTGAAAGAATCTTTCCAAGCGCATTTAGAAATGAAGTGATCAATTCCCCATCAACTCCATGGGAAAAAGCTTGATTGCATATAAAAATGCATAGCTTCCGCGCTCTTCACGCGCGGGGGGGGGGGGGGGCACACACCTCCCCTCCGCCCTTGCTACAAGCCATTCTAGCCCATCTATCTTGGCACCCCCTCTAGCAAGTGCTGGATCCGCCCCTGTATGCAATTGTCGGCGAATTTTTTCATTGTCTCCCCATTGGGAACACAAATGAGCACACAACATTGTTCACGATCTGAGTTCACCATAAATTGTGCGTCCATTTTGTCTGGATTAGCAATCACTTACTGACATTAAGTGAAAAACTAAAATTCGCAATATGAATTCCTTATCAAATTAGCATTGTTTCGACAAAGTATTACAAGACCGCCCTAACGGCACTACTGGTACGAAAAGTTACCCTAAAGAATACTAATTAACCTCTTACTTGTACCCATCATGTGATACATGAGCGTGTCAGTATTTATTGAGTCCTTCAAAAAGTTGACCAACTCCCTTAAAAGGTCCTTTTTTTTACTTTGAACAATCTTTTTCAGCAAAAGGTTCACTTTCTTGGTCAAGTTTTAACTAAATTGTGGGACTTTGGTTATCACAAATATCAGCAAAACGTGGACCTCTGTCATTTTGTGAATTTGGTTGTAGTAACCTTAGTTAATATGAGTGTGCCATAGAAGAAAGATACCATGTATATTTCCAACCAGGTTAGCATATTCCCAAATTGTGTTCTTTGGGAGAGGTTATTCTATTAATTGCAAACAGTATTGTTTCTGATGTAAAACATCTTTCACAACTTCATTAGAGTAAAACTCGAAAACAAGTCCACATAATGATGTTCATTTTTAATAATTTTTCGGTACATTTTCTAATTCATTGTTGTTAGCCCTCTGGGAAAAAGCGCCCTCTAGTAATGGTAAAGTGCACGTTTGGTCCTAAAGTAAGGAATCCGTAATCTAAAATAATCTGGAAAAACCCACTCTTTAAAGCATTTTGATCAATACTATTTCTTAGGACAGTTTTTCATTAATTTTCTCATTAATTTTGGCGGCCAGTTTGAAACAAACCCACCATCAATTATTCCTGAAAACCTGTTTTTATTGAAAACATTTCTAGAGATCACTGACCAAAAATTATATCCAGAAACTCAACCCTATTAAGATGTTATTTTGGTAACAAAATATGCTTTTAATGAATTCTCTATGATTTTGGCGGCCATTTTGGAGAAAACGCGCCCTCTAGCATCCCTGAACACACTGTTTGGGTTTTTAAAACAATTCTAAGGGTCACCTCACACATTGCCCAAAATAACGCAGAAATCTAACCTATTATATGTTATTTTGGTAAACATACGCTTTTATATTCGATTTTCTTTCCTGTGATTTTTTGGGGCGGCCATTTGTGACAAAGCGGCCCCCCGGTGACGAAAACGACTCTGGAAAATTGGCAACACGTTGAAAGCGATTCCTTGTGATGGTCCTTGAACACAATGAAAGTGAAAAATCAAAGTTTGGCAAAATTATCGTCAGTAGCTGACAACTGCTGCCTGACTATTTTTTTTTTTTTCAATAAATGATGAAAATACATTCATGTTTAATTGAACGCACGTACAAGGTTCTCGAACAGTTCTTTTTGTCAAATCGAGCAACCACGCAATAATTAATTGAGTTTTATACACACCGTTCATTGTCAATGTGGATTATGCAATTAAAAAAAACCAACGACTGCGAAAAATGTTTATAATAACGTTATTATTTTTTATTTCATATTTATTTACTTTTGGTACTTGGTGCAATAACCCCCCGATGACAGCAAACTCTGCCAAACTGGAATACTAGTGCATAAGTAAGGCTAGATGAGCTACCGTAATCAAAACTTAAGGTAATTTGTAGAAGGGTACACGCCCCGTGGTCTGACAGGGTTGGGGAAATGGCAAAAAGGTTAACATTGCAACACCAAAAATCAAAGGCAGCTACTGCCGTTTCACTTTCATTCGATTGCCGTCGTGCACTTTTTATTCTCTCAAAACTACTTTGCAATGAATAAGGTCAGTTAGGTCCTAGGTCTATGTGTAAGGTGCGTATGTAAAGTGCGTTCACATGGGGTGAGAAATTTTTAGTTAAGTATTATGTATTAACTTTTATATATTTAATATTTTCCATTAACTAGGTATCAAGACTTACCCGGAAACCCCTATATGACCAAAAGGATAAAAGAATATATTTCCAATTGTTTTCAATGATAGTCTATGATTTTGAAGAATTCAGAAACATGGTAATTAATAAATTATAATTTTAATATTACCCCTCTATATCTTTTAGACTTTTTTTCATTTTATTTTGTCCGAAAAGGAAAATATGTGGTATAATGTCCATGTCCTGTGATTTTTTTTGTTTTATTCTGGCGTAACAGTTATCTAAATATTTAGTTTTGGCGTGCAGTTATCAAAATCGTTCAATTCTAAAAACCGTACAGGGTTATCTAAATTATTGTTATAGACGTGGCAAACAATATATAACTATACACCAGAAGGTGCTAAACAATCGATAGTGTTTTTGATAATAGGACTTACCTGATAATCACTAAGAAGATGGCTTTCGTAACATCCGTGTCTCTGAATTACATCTTACAATAGATTTAAAGACGTTTCAAATATGGATGTTCTAGGGTCACACAACCCTTCTGTTTCCTTTGTCGTACAGACGAAAAAAGCTAGTCAAAATGAGTGGTTCATCAAGAGTAAATGACAAGAGTGGTTCTTAAATTACAAATATAAAGGAGTTCCGCTTATTTTTCCATAGAGATCGTTCCAGCGTTGACAATAATTTAACACAATGAAAAGTACAAAGCGGTTCTGCGTGCAGAGACGAAACTCTAACTATCCAGTTTGCCTAGGATATTTTTGTTTATACGCATAGTAGGTAGGGTGGGACATCTGATCCATGATCAAGATTTCACCGAAGTCGCTCTGGGATCAATACACACCAGATTTCACACATGCAATGATTCAGGTGTATTCCTATACGTTCTTAGTATAAGAGGCAACTGGGTTGCCTTTGTCTTCTTTTATCTCTCGGTCCACTGTCAATTTCGAATATTTTGCGTATATTTGATGAATTTTGATAGTTGTCTTCGCGTGGAATATTATACTATTGTATTCTATTCGTATTCTGCGTTTAAAAAAAAAACCTCGTCTACCGAAGGGGGGTTACCAACCCTTCAATTTTTTCCCCGGGCTACTAAAACACCCTTTTGTTTGGTGTCCAAATTATTTAATGTAATTAAATCAATTTTAAATTTTCCTTCCGCTCCTTCTCATCCAAAAACAAACATCCCCGGAGTGTAGGTAAATACAGGGTGATCCCAAAGTGATGGATAGGGGGTGGCAACCACTCCCTCTTTCGTGAGGAAGTACCAACATGCCTAGAACAAACACCGGAATTATCACAGACGCATTGATATTGATACCAATAATAGCTATGTCCTCTCCTTTACTTAATACCAAAGTGAGTACCAATATGCCTGGCATTACGTCACAAGACATCTAAAGTTTCGCATGTCAGTTCGGCATGTCAGCAAATGGTCAAATTTCCATAGACACACAGTATAATAGGGGAAATTCATTTTTCGCCTAACTGTTTTGGCACTACACTTGAATTGAAAATGACTATTTTTATATAATGAGCGCAATTTTAGGTGCTAGAAATAATGTTTTTAAGTCGCTAAAATTGAGAAATATCAATTTACAACCCATATCATTATTTTGCAATATCCAGGTAGACGAGGGTTATTAAAACTATAGAATTTCGTCTTTTTCGATATGAAGCGCCCTCGAGGCCTTACTTAGGCCCTTTAGTTATCATTATTATTATTATTAATTATTAATACTAAAAAATTTAAAAAAAGAAAAACCTTAAATTTTGTAACCATTTGGATAGGAATCCGGTTCACATATTAGATGCTCTAAACACCATGTCTAGAAAAATATCAGGTCCGAAATCTATATCTCTTTATACATCAATTTATAATATGTCATGTACTGTCCACAAAAGAACCCGTGGTCTGGTCCACATTTTTTGTGGGCGTCCCTTTTAAAACAACTTCTAAAAATTGAACTAGTGGCAGACTCCTGAAGCAAATATGATACAACATTATAAATATTCATTGAATCAATTTTAATCCAATATAATATGATATAAAACAACTGTTTTGTCATATAATCTTGAAACATGATTGTGGTTATATTATAGATCTTAAAATTCTTTCGAGACACATCAAGTGCATCTTTGTTTCTAACTTGTTCCACAGGCTCCTTCCCCTCTCACGACTGCGAGCATCTTCCTTTCCCAGCATCAAAACTCGTGTTGGGAGTTTGCATTGTCCAGAAGTACTAGAGAAAATTGCGGGAAAATATTATAATATTTCCTTATGGTTCTCATTATTTCGAAAAATGATTGCAGGGGTGTTTTTCTTCTAGATTTATGTCCTCCTCCCGGAGCGGGTAATAACCGTCTCCATCATGATTTAAAGAGACACTGGCACATTTGAAAAATAGTGCGCCCCTCAATTGTTCAAAAATCGATATTTTATGCATGGTTGTAAAAGCTTTATATACAAAGCCCTCACCCGAAATGATTAAGACACCCCAGCTTCCTTTATGGGTACACAGAACTGATTTTGTATTTAAACGTCGCCCGCGACGTTAATTCAGCAGAGACGAAAATGGCGTTTAACACAGAACACACGCCGTATGCATGTTTTTCACAGCATGCACACTGTTTGACGGTCCCCTGTAACCTTGTGGTTTTAATATCAGTGAGTACGCCATCCAAAATAGTCTTGTAATCACATTTGTTGTCTTAAAGGTATGAAAACTTAAAAGTTGGCCTACAAATTCCTGGATGTCTTTATTCTCAGATCCAATGTCCCTATCTGTTTTGGGTATGTTATTCTTGTATGTGTAAAATATCTTTGTTCTTTCCAATGGCCTCGACTATCTTTGAAGCAAATTGAAGACCATTCATATTTTTTGAAAATGGTGCCAGTGCCGCTTTAAATTCCCGCATATACAAATGTTCTTATCTCTTTTTGGTGCTCTCAAAAATGACTCGCATTCTTATCGCCATCAATTTGGCGCAATTTTAGTATATAGTAACAAACATGCCCACTTCCGGCGGCCATCTTGGACGCTTAAAAATGTTTAAGCCCACTTCAGGAAGATACACTTTTTATTTTGCTTTAGTTCCCGGATAAATTTCCTATCAATGATGAAAATACATGGCAGTTTTTCAAAAACAATGGCGGCTCATTTGAAATAGGTATCCGCTCTAATGTGCAACTTTTCAGGCCGGAAACATACCTAATCCCAGTCAGGGGGACACCCCCTTCAAGGTGATATATTGGAAAATTAATCGCCAGGTGTGTGCAACAAACTCGAATTTTTAGGCCCGTACAGAAACTGGCTCATATACTAGATGGGCTCTTCACTGTTTATAAAAGCAGCATAGATGTATTAAAAGAGCATTTTTCACGTTTCGTTTGCTCTGTTGAATAGTAGCAATCACAAGTTTTTTTTTTAAATGTAGATCGTTACGGTAGGCCTTCCAATCGAAACGTTCTCATCGTCGCATACCATTAGAAGACCCTATACTCATCATTGGGCGCCAACGTCAACGGACAAATATAAACAGTCTGAGTAGCTTGTTCAAACAGATGTTATAAAGGATCGCACCATTATACACTTGACTGCTTTTGTGGAAACCATTTGTGATCTCAATCAATTTAATCAAGCTATTGCTTTAAAACCGTCCAGTAATTCATTTGTGGTTCAGATAGGATCTTAAACCCATTAACGTTATCGTCTCTATTTGAAAATGAAGTTAATCACGTACTTACTAAGAGAAACGTTTTATGTATGCTAATGATCCACATCACGATCTGAGGTCCCTCGTCTACCAAATCTACTAAATTCATGCTATATATGTCCCTCTCTTATCCCTCTCTAATACAATAATGTCGACTAAAAAATTCGAGGCAGAAACAATGGAAAAGAACGATCAATATATATCAACACTGAAAACTTAGACTTTGTACCACTCAACTTCAAAATATTGCGTTTTATTTTAGCAGCTAAGCGTTTGATATAAATATTAATTTCTAAGACTGAGTACTTCTGTGTCTGCAGGTTATAGTCGTGATTTTTTTTTCAGAGAGCAACAGCTTCTATGAGATTTTGACCCGTAATTATGCTCTAGTGTATGTTTTACAACTTACATTTGATTTACAGTGGAGGTATTTGGAAACGATATTTGAAATTTGTAAAGTACGAACGTTTTAATCTTGTAAGTTGTGTAGATAATGGTCCCAGTAATCCAAATCCAATTGTTACCATTTTGTTATCCCTTCCGTTTGGTGGCCATCTTGGATTTTCAAATGGCCGCCATTTTCAACATATTTTGCTCTATATCTGGACTTCTGAGCAACATAGAAGGTTCAATTTTTTTTTTTTTTTTTTTTCTATACCAAACACAGACATGCATAGATAAAGGCTGTTGGGCCGCACTTTTAATTGAGGGCTAAACAAAGTTGTAGTACGAGGGGTGGGTACGGAAGGTGAAAACTGAGGGCGCTAAACATCATTCAAATGCGAAGGGTAGAAGAGAATTATGCCAAACGATCAATATATATCAACACTGAAAACTTAGACTTTGTACCACTCAACTTCAAAATATTGCGTTTTTATTTTAGCAGCTAAGCGTTTTGTGATATAAATATTATTTCTCGACTGAGTACTTCTTGATCTCCAGGTTATAGCTCACGATTTATTTTCACAGACAGGGAACAGCTTCTATGAGATTTTGACCCGTATTATGCTCTAAGGGTATTGTTCTTATACAACTTACCATTTATTTACAATGGGAGTATTTGGAAACGATATTTGAAATTTGTAACGTACAACGTTTTAATCTTGTAATTGTGTAGATCATGGTCCCCAGTAATCATCCAATCCAATTTGTTACCATTTTTTTATCCCTTCCGTTGGGTGGCATCTGGATTTCAAAATGGCCGCCATTTTCAACATATTTTGCTCTATATCTGGACTTCTGAGCACATAGAACGGTTTTCAAATTGCTGCAATACCCATGTTTTCGATATCAAGGAACACAGATATCACATTCAGAAAGTCGCCGATTGTTTCCTTCAGGTGGACATCTTGAATTTCAAAATGACCGCCATTTTCAACATATTTTGCTCTATATCTGGACTTCTGAGCAATATAGAAAGCTCAAGATGGCGGCAATACCCATGTTTGTGATGTCAAGGAAGACAAATATTACACCCGTAAAGTCACAGATTGTTTCCTTCTGGCGGTCATCTTGAATTTCAAAATGGCCGCCTTTTTTAATATATACTTCATTCAATATCTGGACTTCGGAGCAACATAAAAGGCTCCATTTGGTGGCAATACCCATGTTTGTGATGCCAAGGAACACATCTATTACATTAAGAAAATCGTAGATTGTTTCCTTCAAGTGGCCATCTTGAATTTCAAAATGGTTGCCGAGGAGTCTAAAGCGCTGAACCGTCGGCAGGGTATATAAGATCGATCGAGCGACCCTGGTTCGAGCCCCGTGAGAGTTGGGTTTCTTGGTCATACTAAAACAGTTCCTATAAGGTCGAAAATTGCATAATTGCATTAGTGTGATTATGGAATTTCTCCTCGCTCCCACCCATTGAATAGAACGTACAGTGTAATGCATGGGTGACCGTCGCCTCGTGGTTCGATAGTCATGTAAAGCTGTTGGTCTCGTGTGTCAGAGGCGTCAATCCTGAGCACGAAAAAGTTGCAGCCCTCATCAAAAAGGAGGGGATCACCCGGGTCTGTTACCCCCTGCACTCTCCACTCTCAATTTGTATCCAACCCGCACTGGGCCAGCGAAGGGTAGGCATATTCCAACATGGTAACATGTTGAGGCTTTCGTCCCTGCAGTGGACTGACATGCTGATGATTAAATTAATGAAATGATGGACGAAACTTCGGCCCAATTCTGGACTTCTGATCAACAATAAAAGGTCCATTTTGGTGGCAATACCCAAGTTTGTGATGTTTATTATATTGAGTTGTGGCAGAGTGTCACATGAAAGAAAAAGGCAAGGGACCACCCCATAGAAAAGGTTTTGGAAACCTGGCGAACCCCAGCTACTATGTAGCTAATTGACAAGCTGAATTGTTTACAACATACCCCAGGTATAGCCCCAGATTTGAAGTCTGGCTTCCTGAGTCCACCATTGGACTCTACCATTCAGATGATGGGGTTGGCTACAGCCTACTGGAAGGTCCAACGTCCTGACATTACAAAGATACATGGACAACTTAAACGTAATGCTGCTTTCACATGCTTTCATTTTCCATCAGCAGCAAATTATACAACATCATCCAGACACTATCAACAACAGCCAAGAACGAAGAACTTGTACACATGAAGCTGTATGATAATTGATGTCATCTGCATACCGCATCGTGCACTTAAGGCAAACTCTACTATAGGATGGGGATCCGCCCTGGCAGAATAAAAAAATGCAGCTACGGAGGTGGTCGGTTTCTTTTCTTTTCTCGAGGTCACCAAAGGCTCTCAAGTCACGTGCCAGCCTTGTCCACTGTAATGAGCGCATCCTGATGCTTACACTGATGGGTAATCCCAAAACAACAGTCATTTGCTGCTACCATCCAGATACTGTCTCTCCTCGTCCCCTTTTGCCATGGACTTTCCGCTGCCACCAGTACAGTTCCAGCTCATAATCTTCTGTGCATCCCTGGGGATTGCGGTGCTAGACTGGGCCTTGGACAACTTGGAGCTGTTCGCATGCAGAGTGTGCGTGAGGGAATTCGTGAAACGATTTAGCCTTGTTACCACTGGCAACCCAAAATCAATCAAGCAAGTAGACTGTGGACATACCGTCGCCCAAGGGCTGCAACTATATTCTGGTCAGAGAGGGGTGGATTAACATCATCTAAAGAGGCACAACACTTTTGGAAGCTGTTTACATCCTGATCATAGAGTGTCTCTTGTCAGGAGCAGGATAAGTTACCGATCAAGTAACCCCCTCCTAGAGATCCCATGAAAACAATTGGCTGGAGAAAGGTATGTGTGAGTACAAAGCTCTTCGAGCATTATCTGTAGCAGTACACATAACAGGTTCAACACTCCTTGTTGATGATCTTGAAAGGTTTTTTGAACACCAGCACGGGAATATGAAGCCCGTCACTTCAGCCACAAGAAATTGCAATGGGATTCTGCTAAAGAAAGGAAGAAGGCTACTATCTTTGCCTCAAACATGACAAAGTTAGCAAAGCCAGAAAAAACTGAAGTAACTGAATCTGCAGCCAATAAGCGCGTACTAAATCCACCAGAGGCTCCAAGCAGAACATTGAATGCCGCTATGCGCAATGATGATCTTACAAACGTGGTGGTGCTTGAGGAGAGTGTGAAGTCCAAGGCTGAAGCACTTGCCACCCTACATCTCTTCTCAAATACAAGCATGCCGCTGCCTGGGAGGCCTTGGGGGAGCTGACTGATAAGAAAGCTACCCACGTATATATAAATCAAAGGTGAAACAACTGAAGAGCGCCTCGACCACATGGTTTTCCAGCACTTTTAGTTTCTCTACTTGGCAACCAGTTCAGAATAACACTAACCTTGATGAACCGTTCTTCAATCACAAGATAGCAGATGCCCTTCCAATCAAGACTGGACCTTTCGCTATAGAGGAGCTTCTGATCTGCCTGAAGAAACTGAACAACCCCAAGACGCCTGGTCCCGACAACATTCCTGCAGTAATCTGGAAGAATCCACTTTATCATGGTCACTGTTGGACGACACCTACATGGGAAACAAACCAGCTGCCTTATAATATTATCATCGTTCATCACTCCTCTACCAAAGAAAAAAGGTGACCTCCAACATCCCCAAAACTACAGAGGAATCACACACCTCTAAGATCTACAACTCAATGCTGCTCAACAGAATCGTTTGTCACATAGATCCCATTCTCAGACGAAACCAGAATGGTTTTCGTAATGGCAGATCAACACTACCTCGGATACTTGCCCTCAGAAGGATCATAGAAGAGTTGAGAATTTCCAAGAGAAAAGCTTCAATTGTGTTTGTAGACTTTTCCAGGGCTTTAGACAGTGTCAACAGAGATGTAATACTGCATATTCTTACCAACTTTGGTTTCCCAGACGAGACTTTCAAAGCAATTGCCATCATGTATGATAACCAATCTAGCTTTGTGCAGACCATGGATTTCCTAACAACTACTGGAATCCACCAAGGAGATACTCTTGCCCCCTATCTCTTTGAAATCGTGGTTGATTACATCCTCAGACAGTCATGACATCATGAGCGACAAGGGACTCACCATCAAACCCAAGCGTTCTAGGCGTCACCCAAGTCAGAATCTCTTAGACCTTGACTATGCAGATGATCTAGCTCTAACACCGATCTTATGTGGTGCACAAGATCTACTAACATTACTTGAGAATGCTGCAGACAAAGTCGGCCTACAATTAAATGCCAAGAAGACGGAATATATGACCGTCAATGAGGAAGATAATCATCAACCTATCTGCACTACAGACGGTGCACAAGATCTACTAACATTACTTGAGAATGCTGCAGACAAGGTCGGCCTACAATTAAATGCCAAGAAGACGGAATATATGACCGTCAATGAGGAAGATAATCATCAACCTATCTGCACTACAGACGGTACCCAACTCCAAGAGGTCAGGGACTTCACGTACCCGGGGTCCTATGTTGCCGATAGCATGAAAGACTTCCTGTCACGCAAAGGACTACAATCATGGAAAAAAATGTTGCCACACTTTGTCCGATTTCGGGGGAAAGCAAACCCCCTCTCCCCCAAGGCAATGTTGATCCGAGTCATGTTGTCAGTAGCCTCTCCAGGTCCCCCAACATTGATCGATGGGGGGTGGGGAAGGATATGACAAAGAGGAAGACCCCTGCTCGCTATTGAACAATGACTTGCCCAATTCTCATTTCAGCTGTGGGCATGGGGACATATATTGTATCAAGTGTGGCAACTAATTTTTTCCATGATTGTAGCTTGGAATGCCTGCAATAAAATACACCACCTATGGCAATCTGCTATCTCCAATTCAACCAAGCTGAAGATCTTTAGAACCTGCGAAGACAGTATCCTGTTATATGGATCTGAGACCTGGACCATGAAGGAAGAGCTACATGATAAACTGGATGGCCCTTACACCAGGCTTCTTATGCGAGTACAAAACATATCCTGGCGTGAGCACATGACCAAAGCACAGGTAGATGGAGATATCCCTCCAATTTCATCTTCTGGTGCCCAACGCCGTGCACGATTTGCCGGTTACTGTCATCGTGCGATTAATCAAGTAGTCTCAGACGTCACATGGTAGAAGTTACCGTGCCAAAACAGGGGTCGTCACCCCTTTAACTACATTGATGTGATTGCTCGAGACATCCAGCAGGATCCATCTCACATCCCTAACTTAATGACGGACAGGGACATTTGGCGCTACATGGTGAACAGCATCTCGGCTGCGGCCGCAGTTGTGGATATTGGTTTCAATATTTGAAATTGCACTGGAACATATAGACAGCAATAACATTGAAACCTATATACAACTTATTAAAACACCCAGAGCTATGGCTCTCCCAGGATTCCATGATTTAAGTGGCTCGGGCGAATTATGTAAAAAAATAGAAGCCATTTTGAATTATAGATGGCTGTCAGAAGGAAACAATCTGCGACTTGGGGTGTAATACGTCTTTGCATTAACATCACAAACATGAGTATTGCCACCAAATGGAGCCTTCTATGTTGCCAGAAGTCCAGATATATGTATATGTTTAAAATGGCGGCCATTTTGAAATTCAATATGGCCGCCTGAAGGAAAATATCTGCGATTTTCTTGCATGTAATATTTGCATTCACTGACATCACAAACATGGGTTTTGCCACCAGCTTGAGCCTTCTATGTTGATCAAAAATGCAGATAGAGAGCAAAATAGTGGCCAATTTAAAATGGTGGCCATTTTGAAATTCAAGATGACCTCCTGAAGGCAACTATCTGCGACTTTCTGGAGGTGATAGTTGTGTTCCTTGACATCACAAACATTTGTATTGCCACCAATTTGAGCCTTCTATGTTGCCAGAAGTCCAGATATAGAGCAAAATATGTTGAAAATGGCAATCATTTGAAAACCAAGATGGCCGCTAAACGGAAGGGATAAAAAATGGTAACAATTTAATTTGGATTTCTAGGACCATTATCTACATTTTAAGACCAAAAATTCCCATTTTAGCGAAAAAGCCAAAATCTCAAACCATCAACACACCGCCCCATACTACCAGTACAATGTAAAATCCAAAATGTAAACTATATACATACCGGATTATATACAATGTTTGCAAATGCACACAGCTTTTCCGCGTTTATTCTTAGTAGCTATAATATTTCTTAGGATGCTTTGTAAGATACAAGTTTGTTATAACACTTACTTTTTCCCCTCTCTCCTTGATATTTAAATATTATCAAGAAAAAAATGAAAGAAATAACCAATATTAATTAAAACCTTAATTTTTTGTTTTTTTTTTTTTTTATTCCTAAATAAACTTTTCAGATTGATATTATTATAGAGTGGCGCACTACCAGTTGTGCTATCCTTGTTATGATTTTTCAGATTGATATAGGAGGCGCACTGCTATTCCTCAATAGGCGTAAATCCCGGGGGGGGGATGGTGGGGATATATCCCCCCCAATATTTTGATGAGGGGTGATGGTCAATACAATCTCCCCCCCCCCCAATTTGATGCCCGTTCATGTGTTTTTGACCAAAAATAACCTTATATTTTACCATAATAGTTTTAAAATGGTAAATTTTCCGCGCGCTTTGCGTGCATTTTTTTTTGTTCTGATTACAATCACATTTACGATTTTAGCTTCTAAATGGCAAAATTTTTCGCGCGCTGCGCGCGCACATGTTCTAGACGCATCTTTTCAGCAAACCCCGATTCATTCAAAAATTTTTCATCAACAACACCATCCCCCCCAATGTCAAAAAGAAATTTACGCCACTGGCTATTCTACAGGTGTATATTTATTTTGGTTGAGCAAGTCTGTATCATTTTATACCTTGTTGAATTAGATTAGAGTGCTAAATGTATTGTTATTGGGCGCTCACTTCTTGTCTTTTAATTGCACAGATGCATTTATTCTCATTTCAAAAATTTAAAGAAAATCTAACTTATTGCGTAATACAACAGAAAGAGAGGGCATTGAGAAGGAGTGATGGTAGAGGGGGAGAGACAGGAGAGATAATTTATGTCCCACCATTTCCGCTCTCATAGCATCTGTATTGCTGGCACACAGCGCCACCTATTGCGTATCCGCATCGCTAATTGCCGGCTATTCCTTAGACATGCACTACGTCTGAATAAACGGTTTCGTGGTTCCTTGGATATCGCGAAATCACGAATCAGGTGGTCGATCTGATGTTAAAATGGGTTCCTGATAAAAAAGACCAATTCTCATCCTTTTTTGTAAGCTTGCGTGTGGAATGAATTAATAGCAGCAATCGAGAATTGAAAAGGTAAGAAATCTATTATATGTATCGTATTTTTCACGTTTTTCGTCTTTTTCAAAAATAAACCTATATTATAAACTAGTGCAGCTAACTAGACATTTATGTTAGAATATTTGGTGTTCCGTCCATGCGTGTACGATAGGCCAGTATTTTGGCGCATCTCCAGTGTACCGCAATGTACAAAAAATCCAAATCCACGCTATCTGACAAGTTTCCCATCCTCAGCCTACGGCGGTCCGGAACGTAAGTAAGTCTGTGTCACAGACTGCAAAAGATTTATCTACAATATAGTACTGCGCGTGAGATTAAGTTATCAGTCCCGTCATAGCGAATGTCATGCAAATGAAACTAAACTCAAATATCTCCGTAATACGCAAGGGGTTCTATGGAGATTTTTTGCATTAGAGGTTCGTTACAGACGCGCCTAGCACCAACTGCGAGGGCCAACTTGTGTAAAACGTTTTCAATGGGAGTGAAACTGCGCATTATGAATGAGATTGCGATTTTAGTCCGATTGCAATACGTGTTTACCCATTTGCACCGACGCCCTCCCTAGGGGCCGACCAGGTAACCCTCGTCATCAAGAAAATTATTATGTGTGCTCTTTATTCCGTAATGTGTTTTTTAAGTAATTACAAAACCATCTTCTGCCAGCTCGAGTTTCGTGTCGTGCAGTATAGGCGTCGGCTTGTGTCAAAGGTCCTGGGTTCAGTTCCCACTTCTGACGCAAATTTTTTAATCTATTATTTTGGGACTATGAGATTGGAAATGAGAACTTCAAAGTTGGCTAACTGCGATGTACACGGTAAGTATAGGTTTACCTGGTCGGGCCCCTAGCCGCTTGTGTCCGGTTACTATGTTTTGTTTTCAATATTTAAGTATCGTAATTGGGTCTGAACCTATAAAACCTAGCGCAAAATTGACCGTTTTTGTCGGGTTACTTCGGTGCTCTCCGAAAACACGGAAAGTGAATCACGCATCGCTACGGGCGGCATCCCTTTTTCCCACAATGCCTTTCGGTATTATTTCAGTCTGGAGAACGCTGGTTTCATTACGCTTTCAATTTAGACACAGGCTATACGTACTTCCCGTACCGCCGTACGCTCCCATAATTAATGTATAGATAAAGGTCTCCAACCAAACCATTCGCGAATATTGTCCGTCTAGAGGATTGTGTTGAGCTTGCTAGTTTCTGCCATGTCGAGCCGCAGCGAGACATGTCAGAAACTAGCAAGTTGCAACATACCTCTAGACGACCATTATATTCGCTAATGGTTTGTTTGGAGACCTTATCTTACATAAACGTCGACAAAGATTTAAATGGAATTTTATCCAATTATTCGGCACCATTTTGGATACTCGTTAATAATTATTAACGTTAAAAGGGACATAAGCCTAACTTTTTTCTTTCAATAAAAGCCCAATTCCTATGCCATATTCGCATGTGTACGAGTCTTTCAGCAAGAGACAGTCCATCGGGTAATAATCTACCATAGGTTACGATCTTTGGGCATTCAGCTGATGTATTGTATACTCACCTATTGAAAACACTAAACCTATAGAGGAAATCTGTTTCGGCTTAACTGTCGTCTTTGGGTCCACAATACACTCACCAAGACCAAGGGAATGTGGTCCGGTGGCAAAGAACTGTATCTGTACAGTCCCCAATTTCCTTTACCCTTGTTCAGATACGATTATAATTCAGAACACCCATCACTACACAACAGACTTTATATCATTAAATGAGGGGACTCGTGAAAAGCATTTAGATTTGGTTAATGTGGATAGCTTCCCGGCCTTTAGGCTGAAATATGGCATGTTTTGTTTTGTTAACAATACAAAATGATTATAAAAAAAGGTGAAATTTTTGGGAAGGATTCCGACCGCGATGAGCACACTATAATCTCCTGGTGTCTGCATACGTTATGCCATAAGACCTTATGGTCATTACTTTTCATTTATCGATGGGTCGGATGGATGAACCGATCACAATGTCCTTCTACGTTGTGACAGAGTTGGGAGCCTCTTAGGGAGCACCAACTCTGTCATTGTTGATATAGGTATGGTCTATGTGGAATTAACGGCCGATTCGGTGATGATTAATTAAAGTATATTTTTTGTCGAATTGTACTATTTTTAAAATTGTCAATTTGTCATGGGGACAAGCTCGCGTTGTGAATTTTCTTACAAAAATAAAAAATAATAAAGTACCGTTCTTTTTGCAAATGCTATATAAGAAGTCCACGATAATTGCTAGTCCCTAACATTAATTCTAAACTGTGATTCCAGAGGAGTATAAACAGTATTATAAATGTGGATTAATCTTTTTACTGTAATGAACCATTGACATATAATTCCTATACGGCACAAAAGCGACACCATTAGCTTATGTATTTTAAATTACAATCCTGCTTACGACACCCATGGAATAACCGTAAGCTGTGGCATCAGCCTGACAGGACTTTTTTGTTTGTCTCGCAAATAACTCCTTAATTCCAGGGAGTTGGTTGCGATCATGGCAGGTGTCATTAATGCTTAGAAGTTAAAATAATCCACTTCCACAGACAATGGTTCGACGGTGTTTACACCAATTCCTATAGATGTTCTTTGTTATACATGACCATTATTTTTGCGGAAGTGTCATCTAGCTAGCTAGATGACCCTTATTTAAATAAGGGTCCTATAGCTAGCTAGATGACACTTCCGCAAAAATAATGGTCATATATAACAAAAGACGGACAATTATATGATTGAATGGAAGAGGGCTAGACGTTTATGTGGTGTGATAACTTCCTAGGGCAGTGAAGATTTGCCAAAGTTTGCCAAAGATTCAACAATGGGCGGCCTGTGTGCCAAGACGATACGTAAATGATGTGATGTATGTATGTAAGTGCGAAGTATAAAACGATGAGATTGGTAGGTATATCATTTTCAATTGAATCGTTTTTAAAACGACACATTACTCAAATGCATCCATTATTAATTTTGTTTTTATATTTCCTCTCCTCCAACAAAACAAATATTTCAGGATCTATATCGTCTTCGGTTACAAGCAGTATTGTTTCGATTTGTTCAATGATAAATGATTTGATATCGACAAAATAAAATTTTGATTCTTTCATTAGATAGCAGACACCAGTTTTTGTATTATTATAAGAATTATGGCGATATTTTGTGCATCATTTGGTTTGGTATTGTCTCGTTTTCTGGAGGGTACACCCGTACGCTAGAGTATTCAGGAGGGTTCGTCATGGTCATCCATTGTCCTTCAATGTAGATTCTTCTAGGATTTTCTGCTCTTCTTTAGTGTTAATTCTTTAACGTAGTAAGTGTTTTATTTTTTATCCTGCGATTAAGGGATGTTAGCCAGCGATAATGCGGGAAATCGACAAATTAGAAAGCATTTTTTAAACTTATAAATCAGGGAGAGGTGTACAATTACACATAAATATACCGAAAAGTGAAAAATGACAGTTAACTAGTATTTGCGGAAAATTTGTCAACAGGACGGTCTCCCGCAAATAACCTACTGTTTTTTTAAACAAGACTGTTCCTGATCAGATGTTAGGCCACATGTATAAAATATTGTGTTACTTAGCGGCAAGTGTAAATTAATTGCAGGACTATATAGGCTATATGTTAACAACTGGGAAAAGGTGTTTGGAAACTCTCCATTTCCATTTAGAATAGTTAATTTCATTTTACTTAATATTGTCCACGGAGACCCGTGGTCCGTGATTGATTTCAAAGCATTTTACAATCATTCACGTACAACGTTGTCTATTCAATCATGGCAGCCAAAACTGATATCCGTAGCGTTGTTCCAAGCTTAAAACCTTCTTCGCAAAAGAAAAGTTGAAAGTAGAATAGACCTTGCTACAGATTGTAATGGAGAGAATAGGATCTGTTACAGGAGTAGCCAGAACAACGTTGTATAGACTTTTTAAACAAAAACGGGTTGATGAAGAGACCCTTCCAATTTTATCCCCATTGCTAAACTGTTGAACACTCTTCGTTAGATATTAACTTCACTGGTGGGCGATCGAGTCTTCTGGAAACTTTGGAAAAGCCTTGATTTAAATTTAAATCACGAATGAAGAACGTTCTGATCGAAAGAACCGAAATTGTTTTACTGCGACATCGATATCTACGCAAAAATTATAATGTTCAGACAAACTAAAGAAACATTCACAAATCATATATCTCGACGAACATCCCGAAAAATGTTGGATAGACAATGATGAAAATCGTGGGTTCCAAACACCACTGGGGAAGGACAGCGGGTAGTAATTCTGCTGTGGAAATGTTGATGGATTTGTTACCGGAGGCAAGCTCAGATTTGTCGCCAAAACGCATCAGGGGATTATCATAACGAAATGAACGCTAAACATATCCAAGAATGGATGGAAACACAGTTATTTCCAAACATAAACAACAAAGTTATTATCATAATGGATAATGCAGGCTATCATAGCGCCAACGCTGAGAAACTTCCGACATCCAATGGCAAATAATCAGAAATGCGAGAATGGTTGAAAAACCGGAATATCGCATTTCCCGCCAAGTAAAAGTCTCATTATTATGACAAAACCAAAATAAAACAAAAAATCAACGGCGACACAGTTTTGAAAACCGATTTGGATTATTTATTTCCACTGACTACATCCGGTGTAAATTTACGAAATTTCATTAGCGGGGAAATGTGATTTTTTTAAAAATCTATAGTTTCACATCTTCTTTGGAAAAATGGGCATTAGAGGGGAGGGCCGCTATAGCATAGAAATTGTGACCTTGGACGCCTATATGGCAAGATCCCGCCGCAACTGTTTTTTCTTGGGATTTTTGCAGAAGTAATCTCTAAATTATTAGATTAAACGGGAGGACAAATCTATTTGATTAAATGTTTTAATCTATTAATTTATATTTCAATGTATTTGATTTAAATTTTAATATTAAACCTTGAGATTTGTCCTGATAGCAATCAAATTAGATTAGTTTTTAATCTAAGCAATTTAGAGAAGGTAATAGGCTATGCATGTCCCTACTTATATCAGTTTTAAAAATTGGTCGCCATTGCTTCAATTGTTCTAAAAATAAAAGATACAATTTGCATGGGTTCAAACAGCTGTGACGAGCTCAAAAATATGAAATTGACATCTGTCTAAAAAGTACAGCCGATAATTATACGTTTGCCTCCAACCCAACTGTGACTGAACCTTGAAGAGCTGATATGGGCAACATGGCAGGGTTTACGGTTACTAGACAATACACAATTCAGTATGGCAGCCATTAAGAAATATTTGTATGAGGCCGTGGGACAAATTACAGCTTCTGACAAATGCAGTGCGACACAGCCTTACGTAGAGAGTCTTATAAGGATAAAGAGAACATTTGTGAAATTGAAATTGAATTGTTTTTGAAAAGAAATTACAAAAATATATGTATATACCGATCCTACCATACCCAGTTGCAAAGAAAAACTAACGTAAAGCAATGCGCAATGGTATCAACGCGTATTCGCGATGCAATTGTATAGATTGTGCCCTATAGTGGGAGTGTTGTGCCGAAACCCGGTGCCGAAATACCCGGGTGCCTTAGTTCCCTCCTCTCAGAACGGCCGAAGTACCCGGGCATTCGGCAGAGGAGAAGGGAAAGTTGAAATATACGTGTGTTGATGTGTAGAGCACATGTTTAACCATTTTAGTGATTTTATGGACAATTCTCAATGAAACTCATTAAAAATCAGAACTTGTGGCATTTAGGAAAACAATCTGTATGTAATAGTAGGAGTAGATTTACGATCTTGTACGCCAAAAGCACCCACATAGACTCATGAAGAAGAAGTCCCACGTTCGTTTAGCAAGGTAGCCGAATTCGGAAAAAACAAATGTATAACATATGGCTCCATTGCAAAGGTCCCTTATTGATTAGGGTTGAAACACGGGTTAGGTTTAGGAGTTTGGGGTTATAGGGCCTATAGGACCTGGAGTTAAGATTAGGGTTAATAATTAATGTTAGGGTTTGGGTTATTAGGGTCCGGTGCGGAGTAACCAATATTGGCATTTTCTACCCCCGTTTTTGTACTTGAAATAAGGGGTTTTGATTTTTATTTTTTTCTGAGGGGGGGGTCATGTTAATTTATTATTCCGTAAACCAAGCACCTATCGATCTGCATATCAACAGTAGGCCTAAATCATATGAATGTACCTAATTGTTTGTGTGGGATGGGTGTATGGGTTCTATTCAATAGGGCCTATGTAACCTTACATTGGGGTTTATGCAATTCTACAACAAACACATGAATCTTTCAATTCCTCCTGCGACCCCTCCCCTCCCTTGTAAATAATGAACGGGCCCTAAAATTATTACTTAAAAGCTAATCGTAGCCTGTCGTACGAGCTGAGTCACTGAACACCTATTTCGTGTCATCCCATCATGTGTCCCGTCCATGCCATTAGACTAAGAACTTAGTTACATCCAACAAACCGCAACCGCCGCTGTAATAAGGATCTCACTGTGCCGAACTACTGGGATAAACCCATTGTTTTCGGCAAGTACCCCTGCCTTTCGGCGGGTTAGACGTATCCCCATTTTCGGCATGAATTATTGCCGAAACGGGCCGTTCGTTTTCGTCCAGATACCCCTTCCCCCGTTTTTTTACGGCCAAGGTCATCTGCCGAAAGAGACCGGCGTTTGCGGCATCGCCACGGTATTTCCGGGCGTGGGCAGCAGTAGTATCCAGGGCGGGTGACACTGTGTAACAAATTCCCATAGAGAACCATAGACCGATTTGATACGACAGTGATAGCGCCACCATTTCGAATAAGCCTTACCTAATTAGCTAATAAAGTTTTTGGGCCAGAGTGACGTATGACCGGAGATGACGTAGCGCCACAGCGCCACGTACGACCGGTGACGTACGAACCGATAACGGAATAAAGCGTGAAATTGATGTTGCGCGAAGAGTTAACTGAATCGATTGCCCTATTGTTCACCATTGTCCCGGCTGTGAGCCCGGATGACTATTCTCCTGCCACACCGGCATCCATAAGCTACAAATATCATTCCGTATGCCTCCACTCTCTTGATCGAGAGTTCTATCCCGATTTATGTAGGATCCCTGGTAGTGTAGGCGAGACGCTATTTATACGCTCTTCTATTGTCAAAGACTCGGTTTTAAAAAATTCGGGGGATGACTCGAGAAGTTCGCAGAACCGAGTCTTTGAAATCCACCCAGCTTTGAGCCTTCGAGCAAGTCACGGACTTTTGGTATTCGGGTACGCCCCCTTGTAGTGATTGACATTTCCTAATCAACGCCTCACTCGTGACCCCTCACTAGACCCTCACGACCACTGCAAGTTTTTACCACCCTTGCGCGCCGCGCGTGAATGGATTATACATAACCACCTTTTTAACAACCACCGCGCGTGGGCGCGGGGGTGACGCAAATGTCCTGACAGACAACGTTTTGATATTGATTTAGATCTATCAAGCAATCCAATATTTTTTGGCTTTATATTTTCCCCAGTTTGGCCGAGTAATCATATTGCCTCTAGCACTAGCAAAAAATTGGTTTTTAAAACTTTCTCTTCTCTCCGTTTCTCCTTTCGTCTCCTCTACCTCTTTTCCTCTGGTCTTGCTTCGTTTCCTTCACGGTTTATATATTCTTTCGTTATTTTCGATTCGACAAAAATCCTTCCTTCTCCCCCCATCTTTCTAGATTCCTCTTTTTTGTGGCTCTTTTATTTCTTCTCCTTTTTGTTCCTTTCTCTTGCAGTTCGTGTTTTTTTTCTCACCACCCCCCACCACCTAAGCACCCCCCTCTTTTTTCCCTTACTCAGTTTCATGGTCCCCTTTCATTAACTCTCTCAATCTCCTGTTTTTTAAAACCATTCTCCTCTTTCCCATACAATCTTCCTTTTCCAACCTCTCGCTTTTCGCTCTCGGTCTTTCATTCACATGCCTATGGGAGGGGTATGATATCATCCTTCAAGCTTTCAAATGATAAAGAATTATTGTTCAAGACAGAGAGCTGAAATTGTCTTACTTAAGACAAAAAAAACGTCTTACTTAGAAGATCTCGATACACAATCAATTGTGTAAACAAACAAAGTCCATTTTTAATAATCACACCCCAGACATCACACCAATCTCAAAACAAACAAACAAATCCCGTATCTCCATATCTTGTTTTTTGAGTCCATCATTATGAGGCATATCCCCTCTTTTTTATTGAAAAAAAATAATTAATATTTTTTAATGGGCAAAAAATTTCAGTTTGTAAGAAATGCGTGTTCTCTGACAATGTACTGAATTTTTTCGATTGGAAATAAAAGTTCATATATTAAAAACTAAGTCGATTCATACCTTTTTCAAAGCCAAAGGTCAGTACAATATAACCTGTATCTGACTAAATAATCTACTGCGTCGCCAATCACTATCTTCGAGGAAATTATGTGATTTTGGAGGGAAACATCAAGAATTTTCGAATTCAATTAAAAAACCTAGGTTTTCGAATCAAAGGCGGAACATCAGCAGAGATTTTTGAAGTATAATTACTTGTTTAAATTGAAAATAATTAAGATGGTCCCACAACTGTCGATCAGATTTTTTCGTTTTTACATGCAGTTAACATATTTATATGTATGTTAACAGTGCCATATAATTATAATAGTACACCGTGTAAACAAAAATTGTGGTATTTCGATATTCGCGAAGGTTCGTTTTTATTCCAAAGGTTCGTTAATTATTAAGGTTCGCTATTACAAATCTTAAAAAGGACCCGCTTTTCCGAGCTTAACAAAGGATTCGCCATTCCGAATTTTAAAAAGTTCGTATTTAACAATTTCTGTTTTCATATGGACACGAACATGATGAATTAATACAGTTGATACCACGAAATAATTACCACTATTTATTACAAGGTAGCTTTTTTTATTTTTTAATATTAATAGAAAAAAACATTAACTGAATTACTGAAATACACAAAAATCCACAAAAGCTGACACCAATCAAATTGTTTAGACACCTTACCCGTTAACCCTAACCTAACCAAACCTAACCCTACACCTAATCCCTATACCTAACCCAAATAAACTAAAACTTGATCTTATCTAGTTTGTCTTCTTCGAATTAAATTGTTTCTTTTTTTAAAAAAAAAAAATCGAATAACACCTCCTTTCCTGAAATTCGGAATAAGGAACACGGTATCTGGTTTCGGAATTGCGAACCCTATTAAGCTTATGTCGGGCAAAAAGCTAACCCCTTTTGAAATTCTGAATAGCGAACCTTTTTCATTTTCGGACTAGCGAAGTGGAACCCTTTTTTAAAAGGGATTCCCGAACAACGAATGCTAAAAACGCGTGTTTGGAATAAAGAACCTTCGGGAAATCAACGAACCTTCGGAATCATGAAACAGCATTGGAATACGAGAGGACCCCCAAAATTCCGGATACAAACTTGTACACACACTGGACAAAAGTGTTGCAACATGCAGAAAAAAGAGTTTCATAATCACAACAATGAATTTCAAATTGTAACCATCTGTCTTAACTACGTATGACGCTTGAATTCCAATTTTGTTTTTGAAACAGAATTAATTCCTCCAGAATCATTTGGTGGAAAATATTTTATTTGAATTGCACTGTATCCCTAAATATGGCGGATTGAAAGAATTTGGTGTTCGATAGCTTGCCGATTGAACCTCAGAAGGAATACAGACACGGGAACGTCACAAATGACTCCAAAATAGGCATGAGTTGTTGGGGTTAACTCAAAATGTTTTACGGTAGAAACGTGCAGTGCTTGTGTGGACCAGTACGGAAGAGAAGCAAGTCCATCGCTGTTTGACCCGGGAACTTGAATTACAAGAAAATGGTCGACGTGGCAACTGAAACCGAACTGATTTTAATCATAAACCGTTATATTATACTTTGTGTCCTGGATTGAAATAAGTATTCTGACAATTTTGGCGCAAACCAGTGATTTGTCATTCAAATTGCAATGCGGATGTCATCAAAATGTTCCGCTTTTTTAAAGACCACTGTCTTCCATCACGATATCCACATCATTTCTGGTCCACACAGCACTGTACTTTTCTTTCTCTTTTTCCTCGACCGTAAACATTTAGTGTAAATCCTACCAAACCCGTACTTCATTTAGCGCTAATTTTGGGGCCATTTGTGGCGTTCTTGTGTCTGTATTCCTTCTGGGTACAATCGGCAAAGGTGGTCGATCGCCAGCTCTTTTAATCATCCATATTTAGGGAACGTGGCATTCCAATCAAAGATGTATTTTGCACTCTAAGGATTTTGGGGAATTAACATTTGTTGAAAAACAACAACTTTGAAATTCAATGCACTAGGTGTGGTTAGAAACCGCTGGTACAATTTGTACATCTTTGATATGAAATTTTTTTTCTTCTTGCATGTTCATCCTTTTGTACAGTGTGATGTATAAACGTCCCTTCGATCTGAACTTAGGTTATTTCACACAGTGATTAAAATATGGACAAGCATATGAAAAAATTTAGGGCGCCTCCATCATGAATCTCTGAGTCAAGCCTTTAATTATCAGAACTGAGAACTGGGTAAATTCAGCATACAGAAACTGAGTTTTTTAATTTTAAAAAAACGGTCATATGGATTAAAAATGGAACATTATATTCTATTAAAAAAGTTTTTCAACAAGACTGAATCCGAAAATGCATGCTTTTTTCTTTCAGAAAGTTTCTCGATTCGGAAACACTTTGAGGTTTTAGGAAAAAAATGTAGAGCGGAAAACCCAGACATCAGAATTTAACAGGGGTTAAAATTGAGTTTTAAAAATCAAAATAACTTAACCAGGCAAAACAACAATCCGGATAACAACAAAAGATAAACCCATTTTTCAGATGGAAAAACCCATCAATTTTTTCGAAAATCCCCCCCCCCCCCCCACTTCTAGCAGGTGTCAATATGTTTATGTTTAGTAGTTGTATATAGTTAATGGGTGCAAGGTTTAAAACTTGGGTTATTTTTCCACAACCTTTTTTAGATGACAATCAGGTTTTTCACTTTGAATTTAAAAAATCTCACTTTTCAAAATTAAAAGAACACGCATTTTTTCAACGGTTTTTCAACAGAATAAAGCATTTTACAGTAATTTGCTGTAAATTCACCATTTTAAAAGTTAGAGGCTATCTAATAAATAATGAAAAGGGTACAACTGTAAAATTATTTTAACTCAGTTGAGTAAAAAATGTCAAAGCTCTGAATGTGAGTAAAATCTTTGTCCAGTTTAGTAACACCTTACTCATTGTTGCTAAACTTATAGTCATTGTTTTTGGGTGAAATATACTCATCTTTGTGTAAGGTTTACTCAACTTTGACTAAGATTTTACCTCACATTTAGATCTTGTACATTTTTTTTTTTCCTCAACATTTTTGAGGTGTAAAATGCGGGTTATAATGCTATATTAAGTTCTATACCAGTGTATATGGCGGTTTTGCTATCAAATGCGCCATTACCGATAAACTGAAATTTCTCTCCAAACTGATTTACCGAATAGCTGAAGTAATTGAAAAAAAAATGATTTCAATTACAAGAAATACGGGTATTGATGAAAGCTTTTCTTATTCGATTTATTTTTCTACATAATATGAAGTGCCGTGGGATTTGGCTGATTGGACTTTTTCAAGTCATGAAAGTAGAGGGAATTTCGTTGAGGAACATTAATTGAGAAAGGGGTCATTTGGTGCGGAATGCAAAACTGGGGGGTCACTTCCCTGATCCTCGCACATTTTGGTGAAAAAGGTGGGGTCACATTCTCGGACAAATTCTAACCATTCAAACTCAGTTTGGTTAAATACTTGGTTACATTAAATAGGGGCTTTTTTTCTGTGAGAGCATGAATAGAAATAAGGGGGAGTTCATTCGTTATAGACAGAAAAACTCTGGAGAAGAAAACAGAAAAACTTAGTCATATTTTTTTCGAGTCAAGTAGGAAAAAAACTAGATTGATCCACTTACACACTTAAAAAACAATGGGGTCAAGATATCAACCCTTTATGTGGTCACATTTAGTTGACCGGGTTGGGTACAATTTTGGACCGCCCTTTGTCTGCAACACCACTTTTCTTTCTGCACCCATTTTGGCTCAGAATTCACAGCCTGAGGAATAAAATGTGCACGTGATGCTGTACTTTATTCCGGCAGGCTGCTGATTCTGAGCAAACTGGTGTTCCAGAACAAAGTGGTGCAGACAGTGGGGCAGAAAATGTAACGCAACGCCATTTGACAACTCATCAGTTGGGGTTGAAATCCACCACTCGGGGTCATTTTTGGTCAAAAATAAGTAAGATTCGTAAATATTAGATGTTTTTCCCAAAGTTCTTCCCCTTCACCTGCAAAAACTGGGGTGTTTAACTTTAACACCTTGGGTATTAATTTTAACATCATAGGGACTGGAATCAATAGGGGACTGCCCCCACTGGTGTTAGATTACAGATTACACCATTCGATGTTAAATTACACCATGGTTTATCGTTATAAGTAACACCAATTTTGTGTTACCCAAGTAGACGCATATGACACTATTGATTTTCATTTTACAGCACATCTGTGCTAATTATTTTTAACAACCGCCGGTGCCACAATGATACCACTGGTGCTAATTTAAGACCCTTCTGACACGCGGACACGCTTCTGGTCTGTGTTAATTAACAACGAAACTTTGGATGTTAACATTTTTAATTTGTATCATCTTACATTTTGTAGAAAAGTTATGATTTTGTGTTGGTTGTGCTTCATTGGCAACTGCTTACCTCTACAGCTTTCATAAGCAGATCACCAAAATAACCTATTGAAAATTGTGCAGCAGCAACACCGAAGCGGTGTTAAATACTAAATTTCAAAACAGAAACTAACACCGATAAGCTTGAAAACGCGACTTTGGTGTTAACATTTGAACACCCCCAGTTTTGGCAGTATGCCCCGCCCCACCCCCCTGAATTTGAACCCGCGCGCAGTTTTGGCACAATAACATCAACAAACGTAGATTTTTTCCAAATTCGTAAAAATATTCCACAAAAAACCCGATTGATTCCAAATGGCCAAGGAATGACCGTCGGAACATCGCCCTGGCACCCAATAAAACCTTCTAAATTTGAAAACAATGGTTTTTCAATTGATACAGGCTAAAACCGGGGGTCAAATATCAACGAGTAAAAGATAAAATGACCCCATTTGAGTTAAAAATGACTATTTCGTTGTCATATTAACCCTAACCAAATTATGTTGTTTTAACTGAAATGGGGTCTTTTCCTTTTTAGTCGGTGCATAATTTCACCCCGTACTTTTAAGGGTGTACACACTTTTTTACTATCTAACCATTCCTGCGCTGCATAAAAAATTCCAATTTCAATTTTTTTCGTAGTATTAAAGAAAATGTTCCCCAATAACCATGAAAAATGGACGGAACTATATGTGTGTCGAACAATGGATGAAGATTTTCATTGCGCTATTTTTTCTAAAATAACCACACTTGATCCGGCGAGAAAATCTGGGAGGTAGGAATAAAATAACCCCATTTTTTGGCATTTTTTTTTCTTTCCCTACTAGCTCCCATCCAGTTTTCATATTAAAATTGATAGAAAAAAGTTTCAAGTCTACCAAACCTCTTAAAAATCGACAGATACGTTGTTTCACTCTATTTGTAAGATAATCAAAATTGATCATGGGGCAGAAAATTACGTAGGGTGGAGGGCAAATTTTAAGAAAATCGAACTATTTTTTATTTTTTGGGGTGATTTGGTTTGGTGTCCATTGATTCCCTTACTTCCTTCTTACCCATCACTACCCCCCCCAGAGCACCGTTGCTTCAAAATGTGTGTATAGCATATCAGACCCTTTTTCCTTTTCTGTAAATCCGTACGAAATAATTATTACTTTACATACCCCTTGATGTTAACAATAAACGTTTATATTTGCAAATTTTATATTGTAAATTTTTAAAAAAAAGCTATCAAATCAACCCAAATCCATTTCCAACACAAGCAACCTTTTTAATCGATTTGGTTATTACATATACTAGCCGCCCTATTGTCTGGCGTGCGCGTGTAACAACCTACCTACACAAAAACTCACACAACCGAGCGGTTCGTATCACACCTGTCCTTAGAGGATGTCCAATAGACTTTCACTGTCAAAAAAAGGACGACTGCCCTGCCACGTGGCGCCTCTCATTTTTAAAACTGTGTTGATGCTTCGCGTCATTGTCAATATCATTGGCTGGGAAACTAGCCATTCCTTATTTGGAAGCCAGCTTCGAGCGAAAATTTCTTTTTCTCCCATCGTCGAGGAGAACTTTAGTACCCAACGGGTCTATGACATCCGGTCTATTTCGAGGATGATATTCGACGATTCCAAGACCTTGTTACCACCCAGTTTGTCCCTTTAGCTGATGTAAACTGGGTTAGTTTATCTTTCCATAAGAGTAAACACAGTGCCACATTCTGTAACACAGACTATTTTAGAACGCATGATGTCCAGGGTAGGCGGGGAGGGATAATACGTAATCCTACAGTTTTAAATGTGTCACGGTGATGTTTGATTTTTTCTTTCTTTTTCTTTTTGGAAATGTTATTGTTTGTGGTTTAAACTTTTAATTGTCGCATTTTGTTACTAACATCCCAAAATTGATTCATCGCAAAATGTAACAAATTTGATACATTACGCCTTTTGTTTCAAATCCTGTCGCAACGAAATTTTTTAATGTCAGGGGGGGGAGTTTCATGCTAAACAAAAACGAAACACTGCGAGAGATATCTGTGGACTGTTATGCATATAACCTAAACTGACAAACGAAACAGATAGAGTATTGAAGTAAATCATTCATGTGTTCATTTTTGATGGCAGATTTTAAAAGGGATATGACCATGTGGAAAAGATTCCGGGGGGCACGTATTCAAAAGTGGATATGAAATGGCGTGAAAGTGTAATGTTGTAAAAAGGGTGTCTTTGTTTCCGACAGGGCGATGTACGCGCGTACCTCGTTTGATGGGTGTCATAAACAGCAAATATGAAAAAAGGGATGTTTTTTGTTCTTAACATTGAAATTGTCCTGTTATACTCTCAGTAAGTTAATGCACAGATCAAAAAATCTCCAAAAAATTATAATTAGAATTGTTAAGTAAAGCAAAAGCAGATAATAAATAAAGTATAATTTTACGAGTCCAATGCTTGCGTACTTGTTGAGGGTATCCTAAACAGATAAAAACATCTTTTTAGGGTAAGTTTTTTTAGCTTTAGTTCCGGGGTGAAAATAACTGTTTATGGGTGCGTTTGAATATCCATGTTCCGCATCCTATCGACCTTTGGGAATACAAGTGCCCCCCCCCCCGGGGTGGGGGGCACTTATAAGTTTCTTTTTTGTGTTCGGTGTATATATACTGCTAAGGTCAACTTTCAAATTAAAACGCTTTGATTAGGCTTTGTACAAAACATTTGTTGAAAACAAACCAAAGGACCAATAAATACTATCAAACCAGCTGCAGCACGGTATAACAAGGTTTTAAAAATAACTTGTAGCTAATGCTATGTACCGCTTGGAAATTACAAGCAAGATTAAAAGGGAAAGGAAAGCCTGGTGGTAAGGTTTCCATCATCATTGTTAAACAAGAACGTGGTATCAGTTGTCCATGATCTGCTGTTTTATGTTGGGTATGCCTGTGGGGGGGGTGACTACTTCTCTTGCAATAGCAGGTAAAATCAGTGTTTGCAAAGAGGTTGACCCGATTTAAGAATAATGAAGTTATACATGTGTCTCAAAAAGAATTACAACCCTAACTATAGGTGACCATAACTTCAAAAGAAAAAGTTAAGTATCACACTTTGAGAAATTTGAAAAGACTCTTAAACCAAAATTATTTTTTTTTTAATACTACTTTTAATGGTAAACATCACTTATTCGGAGTTCAGTAGTTTTAAAGAAATAAGCGATTATGTAACACTGTCACTGGACACTTCCTTCCAATTTTGTTGTAATAAAGTGATTCAGACAGAACAGGCGAGAAATAATCTCTTGGGGTTTGTTATGGTCTGTGTAGTGTCTCACATTGTATATGCTGACATGTGGTGGGCTGTCCTGTTTCAATTTTGAACGGTGCCTAGATCCTACAACTATAAAGTTCAGTAAAAACGCTTAGCAGGGGTTTTGTGTGTGATCCATTGACAGGTTATCTATCTTGGTAGTCGTGCCGCTTGGAGAGATGCCTTCTATGATGGTTAATTGAAATTTCTATGTCGGGATCCGGGTAATCCGTTTGAAGCTTGTATCTGTTGAGTTGTGGTCACATGTGTTTACGGACGGACGTCTGCAACTACGTTTGTCTTGTTAATAGACAAGACTCCGCCTGGATGCTGCAGGTTCTTACATTTTCGGGGGCGGTTTGCTCCACCTTCCACGCGCCTCTTGTTCAATTTTGAGCTTGGTATCCGTTGTGACATTACTTTCTTACACATTGTTCATGCTGCATTTTCCTTGCAGATTCTTGTACGAATGTTAATCTAAACGTTCCTGTGTCCTATTCTGCCTGACGATAATGTTATGACGCATTTCGGCATATTCGAACGGTAAAAACGGCCCTGTTGTAATGGCAACAAATGGTTGAGCCAAGGCCATCTGTCTTTGTGCCAGTACTCATATAACACGAGTATAGATTAAAAAAACGGCGGGAATTTTGAATTACCTCAATCATGCCTTTATTATTTAATTATAGAATCCACCATCTTATTGGATAAGATGTCTAATTGGAATAAAAACTATTGTGAATAATCTTATTGTTCATTTTATCTACCTATTAAAGACTATTAAACTTCTCAGTTCATTCTATGCAGTGCACCCCCTAGTTCAACTAACTTATTTCACATTTCTAACAGATCTTTATGGTGGTTTTTCTAATAAAGATGATCATTCTGGTTATTTAACCATGTTTTGTTTTTATGTTGGTTTTGTTTATAATTGTCACGGTAAACACGGAATTGTTTATTACTGTATAAACTAAAACATGGCATTGGAACTCTCCCCAAATAATTACACAAGGGCGGTGCGTTGGGGAATGAAAAGATTCCACACAGCTTGACAATTTCACACGAGTAATCAGCGGTAGTTTAACATCATCTGCCTTATGTGGAGCAACCTGGAAGGAAGTGACCATTTACATGTGTTACATAATCGCTTATTTCTTCTTTCTGCAAAACTACTGAACCGAATCGGGTGATGGTTTACATTAAAATGTTAAAAGTAATTGTGGTTTAGATTTCTTTTTGAAATTTCTCAATGTGATACTTACTTTTGAAGTTATGGTTGCCTATATTTAGGGTGTAATGAGATCTTTCTGAGAGCGCTGTGCTCCAGTGGAAAAGTGCAGGACCCGTGATCATTAATCGTGAGTTTTCGAGCCCCGCCGTGGTCATGTTTTTGTGTCCCTGGACAAGATACTTAAATCCAAATTTGCACATCGCCGTCCAAACCAAATCTAGTTGAGCTGTCATGTTATGGGGGATTTACAATTCTAAGTGCTGAAAGGGGAATATACGCTAGGCAGCCACTTAAATAAGCTAAATGATTGTGACGATTTCCTAATGTTAGCTAATAATTAAATAATAAGCACGCGCGTGGAAACGTTTGCGTAACAAAGCCACTCATATACAACTGATTATTAATTATTATTATTACTTATTATTGATTAAAGTTTTTATCATGAATAGATTGCCATATTCACCCCAAAACCATCCTGTGAGTTTTCGTGCTGATTTTCATTCGTTTTTGATGTGCGAGTGAAAACATGATTTTGTAAGCCCGTATAGTACTGTGTAAAATTAACCATGGTCGAGAGATAAGCACCAAAATGGGCATATGTTCCGCTCATTAACATCAACCAAACAGCCTTTCTTTAAGTTAGCCCTAAAATGTCACAGGATAAATGAGAAAAAATAGCAGCTTTTTTCCAATACCAAATTCAATTTTCGACCACTTTACGGTAAAATCTGGGTCCTTGGGGACGAGGCTATTACGATCGGACATTGACCTTTAAAAACCGGCTACTGATAAAGATCGAGACTATTCTTCCAAGCGAGATGTTTTAACACAAGAGGGAAAGCGAACGAAGAATTCGAATAGCAGCTTCAATGCAATCAGAACACATCAAATCTCATACTCAATTCAATTCAAACATGCAATCAACGAGTTCTCTCGAATCACTGAGATTTTACCTGTGGAAATGTCATAGATTGTTTTTGGTTCGGGGTTTTTTCCTAAAAAATTTTTTTTTTTTTTTTTAATTGGGGGGGGGGGATATAAGATAATATGTCGACCATATTTGGGGTTTGTCAAAATTCACACATTTGCATTCATTTTGCTATGAACTCTTTGCTTATTATTGTAGTCTCTTTTGCATTACATATCACTTGAAGGGTCTATTAAAGTACTTTGCACTTAAATGTAACCCCAGAAAAACATAACAGTGGCTTTTTCATGGGGGGATGGGGTCTAGTGGTTGTAATTGTTTTGGAAGTGTTTTATGGTATTAGGTTGGGCAACCTTCATCTTCATTATGAGAATCAGCGGGTATAAAGTACAACTCGTTTATGAGAATCACTGTGAGGTGTGAAAGAAACAACTTGATTTATTACTTTAAATAAACTACCTTTGAAGAGAAAAGGGCCCTAACATATAAAAATGAGAGGGTGTATGTGCTGGCCCTTAAAACCACCTTTTTTTGCACCTACGCGCACATAGAACTATTACGCTTTATATTCCGCGGTCGTGGTCGTCTATGAGGCTCCCCCCGTCCTATGTTCCCCCACCCCGCCCTCCCAAATCCTAACATCATTTTTTCCAAAACACTGGATACGCCACTGATTCGGGGATATAAAATTTTATCTTTTTGCCCCTCCACTCAAGTGTCTTTGCCCACCCTTGACTAGATGTCTAGTTACGCGTTTACACCCCTTATGGAAAGCCAGCCAGCATTCTGCATGTTTCTAATGTACCCACCCAAACAGCTTTCTTCTTACCATGGTCCTCTCGAGCAGTGTTAAGCCTGATCGGTTTAGGGTTGCATCAGGTGAAAGATTTATTTTCGATTTGTGTGTTGAAATCACTTTAATGATTACCTATATCTCAAGTTACTTGGCCATGGTTTAAAAAAAGTTAAAGGGGTGGAGACCTTTGGATCAGGCAATTTTGTAACGAAGGTGTTAAAAAACCACATCACAGACAACATCACTACAAAATATAATTAATTGGTCTTAGTTTTTTTTACCTTTTGTTTTTTTTTTTTTTTTTTTTTTTATTTTTTTTTTTGTTTTTTTTTTCCAACCTCTAATTTTTTTGTGTTAAATATAAGCTTGATCATTTCTAAGGAAACCAAAAAAATTAGAAAATATTTCTAGAAATAGTCTGTCACACGGTTGGTTAGCAATTCCTGATGCGAAGATTGTCCATATAGAGCAGGCGCCGAATATCAGAGGGGCCTTATTTAAGGCAGTTCGTTTACCCCTCACTACAGAAAAGGTTTGACACCTTTGTCAGTTATTATGCACCCCTCTACAATCACTGCTAGGTCGGTATAGTCCTCTCCAATTTGTGGTATCACTTTTTCAATAGTGGGCCAATTTAAGTTTACAACACAGGGGGTCCATTTTTTAAAATGCTCCAATCATGTGAAATGTATGCCATAATTGTCCGTCCAGTCATAAAGATTCCAAAAATCTATAGTTTTATGCCAGTCTATACTCATTGTTTGGGATTTATAGGGAAAAAGGGATAACTGGTAAAAAAAAGGTCTAATTTCTTAGATCACAACCTGAAGTGAATACACCGAATACGCCATCTTTTGATATTTTCTATCGTGCACGACAAATTCAAAGCATTGGTTTCTATGGGGAGCGATTACGATAGCAGTGGGCCGTTCAAAACAAGGTTTTGCGGTTTTTCGTTTTTTGTTCTTTTTGTCCAATAAACCTTAAACGATATTAAAACGAGCGATGTAAACATTGCTTAAAAAATTAAAAACACAGCAACGAAATGTTGGAACTTTAACATGTCGATATTACTGAACCATGAACTAGGAAAGAGGTACCCAAATACACAGTCTTCACATAACGATGCAACTGAGACCTGTAATCATCATACCAGAAAAATGAGTTTAATCACACCACGTGATGGAATACTAAAATAATTATGAACTCTTAGCAACTCACCTTTTTTGTGTAATAAATAGTTTACGGTGAAATTCCTCATGAAACCCCTCACACCTAATTAAAA